>CAUYLG010075306.1:0-46980 GCA_963573385.1 Cacajao melanocephalus | reverse complement strand
CCCTTGTTGATGAGGAACTGTGATCCCCTGTAGAAGGAGAGGCATTCTGCTTTTGGGTATTTTCAGCCTTTTTACGCTGGTTTCTTTCCATCTTTGTGGATTTATCCACCTGTCATCTTTGTAATTGCCGACTTTCAAATTGGGTCTCTGAGTGGACCTCCAACTTGTTGATTCCCAGCGCCGGAATCTGAGCAACCCACTGCGCTGGCTAAAACAGAGGCGTTGAGATTCCTGGTGCTTTTCTGCCCGGGAATCTCCAGTCTGGCTTCCCTCCTCAGTCCCTTTTTCAGTCAGCTGAATGGGCGACTCTGCCTTCCTAGAGCTCCAAACATCGACCAAAACGAGACCCAGTCCCGTTTACTCCACACCGAGAACCGCCGCGCCGGCCACAAGAGTCGCGCTGGCGACCCGTGGGGCTCCTCCGCTGGGAATCTCCTGGTCGTTGAGCAACAAAAATTCGTCTGTAACTGTGGCGTCCACTCGTTCTCTGCGCTTTCACTGGGAGCTACAATCCTGAGCTGCTAGTAATTGGCTGTCTTGGATCTCTCTCCCAGTAGTAGCACTCTTATTAGCATACATTTATTAAAGTTGTGTGCCAGGAACTAAGTTGATGTGTTGTGTATGTCTGCCTGTATGCATAAGAGAGAGGGAAATAATTCATTTAGTCCTCAGCAGCTCTTTGAAATAGGTGATTACCATCCTAATTTATTTATGGGACCACTAAGGCACAGAGAAGATAACTTGCCCAAGTCAAGTAACTAGGAATTTTTAACAGTACAAGAAAAGCAAAACCCAAACTAAGTAAAACATTTTCTTTCTTTTTTTAGGGACAGTGTGTAGGTGTGATTGTTGAAATTTGCTTTAGGTTACTAAGGGAATTTGCAAGAGAAAACTTTAATCTTTTGAAACTAAATTTCAGGAAAACAGAATGTAAGCATTTTACTGTTGTGGAGTCTGAGTAATACCCTTATTTAAGAATGTGCTAATTAGGTTTTTGTTCTGTAGTAGCAGGAATTTGGTTAGTTTTGAAATTAAGTAATGTATAGGTCCTTTAAGGGTGACCAATACATATTTACTAATTATAGAGAGAGCAATTTATTGAAGAAATTGTTTTCAATCTTTTAATATTAATATAAGATTAATTCTTTGTTTTATTGGATTAAACAAAAACATCTGTATTTGTGATATATGTGGCCTTTTTTTTTTTTTTTTAATGGGGATGGAGTCTTACTCTTTTGCCCAGGTTGGAGTGCAGTGGTGCGATCTCAGCTCACTGCAACCTCTGCCTTCTGGGTTCAAGAGATTCTCCTGCCTCAGCTTCCCGAGTAGCTGGGATTACAGGTGTGTACCAGCATGCCCAGCTAATTTTTGTATTGTTAGTAGAGACATATTTTTAGTAGAGACGAGGTTTCACCATCCAGGCGGGTCTCAAACTCCCAACCTCGGGTGATCTGCCCGCATCAGCCTCCCAAAGGGCTGAGGTTACAGGAATGAGCCACCGTGCCTGGCCAGTGTGGCCTCTATATGGTACAGAGGAGTACATAAGATCTGTGGAGAGAAGTAGGGCTGTTGTCTGCAGCGGTGGTCTTTAAAGTTTTTAATCGGGTACCTTTCCAGCAAACATTTGAATAGGAAACCTCAATATAAGTATGTGTAATTATAAATCATACATATAAACATATGTACTATTTCAGCTTGTATAGTTAAGTTGGTTTATGACACAATTTTATGTTTCAGAAACATTTAATAGAATTTTTTTCCCACTGTGCTTCAGTGTACATCCGCTGTTTGGAAACCACGATAGTGCTATGAGTAATGAAGTTTTCTAAGAATACGTTATTAAATAACTGCCCGATTTATTTGCCCTATTTCCTCCATGTACAGAGAAGTTACAGCAACAGCCCATTCAGATTTTTTTCATTCTTTTAGTCAAATTTAATTTACTTTGTATTTCTAGTTTATGGCTTCTTCTGTGTTTTATTCTTTATGAAGATCCCCGAGTATTGAGTGTGCCAGTTATCAGATTCTTACCTCTTCATTACTTGATCTGCAATATTGGAGCCTAACCCTTTAGGCCCGGGTGTCCAGTCTTTTGGCTTCCTTGGGTCACATTGGAGGAATTGTCTTGGGCCACACACAACATACACTAACAATAGCTGATGAGCTGAATCTCAAAAAAAAAAAAATCTGATGATGTTTTAAGAAAGTTTTATGAATTTGTGTTGGCCCGCATTCAAAGCCATCCAGGGCCACGTATTGAATAAGCTTGCCATAAGCATTTCCTCTTTGTATGATGTTGACTTTGTCAGTAGAGAGTGCTGTAAGGACAGTGCACAAGGGCAGGCTTATGGTTTTGTTTCTTCTTACTGTTAATGCATGGCTGGTAGTGGTATGACTATGGACATCCAGTGGTCCTCTGTCCCAGGTGTGTGTCAAGAGCAGACAAACCCTTGTCTAGCTCACAGCCCCAGCCTCAGCTTAGTGACCCCTCTCTGTAGTTTTCCCAGCATGAGGCTGCACACTCCAGACCTCATGCCTCACTGCTGGAGAGCCAGCTGCCAATATCCCAACTTCCCCTCCATGTCTACTTTCACTCAGGAGGGCTTTCCCTGTGCAGGTCCTGCTGGTAATCAGATTCCCGGTGTCCCAACTGACTGTGTGTGCCCAACCCCCAGCCCCTTAGGCACCAGCAACCACCCAGAGAGAATTACTTTGCCATCCAGTGGGCTGCAACCATGCTTCCAGTAAGGCCTGAACCCTAGCTTTGGGGAGGGGACCCTCTTCTAAATTTGTTCTTCCATAGATAATTTCACTCAGCCCTTGGGTATTCTTCAGTGTTTCCCTTACATATTGATAGTTATTTTCCTATTAGAATTAATAGTTATAATTGAGAGTTGATTCCCCTCGCAGGACAGGTAACAGGGGTATGGCTCACCTGCTTGGTTGCCCTGCAGCCCAAACTCCTAGGGGAGCATGCAGACAGGTAGGTGCAGAGGCCAGGATGAATGCTTTGGGCTCTTGGCCTCATGGTAGTGTCTAGGGGTAAGTGCCTGTAACCCGAGTGTTACAAAGCTCTTTCATTCAGCTTTGCCAGTCTGCAGATGGCTTTGAGTGTTAATCAGCTCAGTGGACCCCTCTACCTTATTGTAAGGAAGAGGGCCACTGTGACAGCCTTCTGTATCCCAAGCTCTTTCCCAGTGTCCTAGATCACACACAGGCTTGAAGGATGAGTGCAAGGTTTTATTGAATGGTGGAGGTGACTCTCAGCGAGGTAGATGGGTAGCCAGAAGGTGGAGGGGTGGGGGATATAATCTTCTCCTGGAGTTCAGCTGTTCTCAGCCGAACTCCTCTCAGCGTTCAGGTACTTCTTCCCTCCTCCTCTGCTGTGCCGCCCTGCTGCTCTCTGCCATTCTCTACCACTCCTGTTGACATTCAGCAGTTTGTGTATGCTCACTAAGGTCTTGGGTTAAATGGGGGCAAGATGGGGGGCATGGTGGCGAAAAGGCAATTTTTTGGGTGCAAAAACAGAAATGCCTATCCTCTTTTAGGGCCACTGGTCTTCAGACTTGAGGGTTGGGCATTTGGTGAGGATCCACCCTCTTCCACCAAATATTTCCCTGTCTCCTGTTTATATCCTGTATATGAAGCTTTGCTTGTTCAAATTGGCGTGTGGTTTTTTTTTTTTTTTTTTTAGATGGTGTCTCGCTCTGTGGCCCAAGCTGGAGTGCAGTGGTGCTATCTCAGCTCACAGCAACCTCTGCCACCTGGGTTCAAGCGATTCTCCTGCCTCAGCCTCCCAAGAGTCTGGGATTACAGGCACACACCACCATACCCAGCTAATTTTTTTTTGTATTTTTAGTAGAGACGGGTTTCACTATGTTGGCCAGGCTGGTCTCGAACTCCTGACCTCAGCTGATCTGCCCGTTTCAGCCTCCAAACTGCTGGGATTACAGGCGTGAGTCACTGTGCTCAGCAGTTCTCATTTTTTTTTATTGGATCCTACCAGATGCAATGGGCTAAAGTGAGTCAAATTACATATTACCCTAGTGCTTGAGATCTGAAGATTAGTACCAGTGCTTCCTCCTCTCCCACTCTTCATATATACAGCGTATTTGGGTCACTGCCAGTCCATGGTAACTAGCTTTGTTATTAAAAAATATCATGGTTGTAAATGCAGTTATTCATTCTAGTGGGAGATTACTATGCAGGAGTAGCCCTTAAAAGTCATTGATCCCAAAAGTGGTTGAGATGAGGTAATGGAATAATTGTGTGTTTCCATAGTTAAAAGTCTATTATATTTTAATTTAAACAATTAAGAAACATCTAATGAGAACTTTTCAATTGTTACTTTATTATCATGCTTGGTAGCTTAAAAAAATTCCACCTGGTTGTTTCTTTTTGAGTAAATTAGCAAATGACTGTCATGTAAACTATCTTTTTAAAAATTTCCCCAAGTAGGAGGCTGGGTTAAAAGAAAAGCACTCCCACACTTTCAGAGGATGTGGGGTTGGTGAGGCAGAGAGACAGAATAAGAGCTATTGTGACTAATTTGTTAGTGCTAACTTGTTAACTCATAGGTGGTTCATTTGTAGACATCTAAATATGATTGTGTTCATTTTCATATTTGGCTTTTCCTTTGAAGTTATGATATATGTTTAAAATAGTTGGTGATGATCTGTTTCTAGAAATTGAAGAAGGAAAGAAGAAAAGCAAATTAACAATTATATTATTGATTCCATAGCAACATGTGTTAAATTTGCTATATTCAGAGGCCTTTACATTAGTATAGAAATGAGCCTGTATTATGTATTAAATAAATTATATTATTTTAAATAAATTAGTAAAACAGCAGGACACCAGAATCTTTTTGAGAGATTTTCTACTTCCTGGTTTAACGTCACTGTTTTTGACAACTATTGAAAATAAAACTGTCGGCCTTGCTCTGTAGGTGATTTTTGCAATGAAACACTCATCCAGATAGTATTTTATATAAATTTTTAAAAGCAATAGCGATTTCTGTGTAGGAGTCAGTTTTTTAAAACTTAGGTTATAAACGACTGTATGCAGTGAATGTTGCTGAAAAAGAAAAAATGCTTTCAAAAAAGTTACAAATAGTCATTTTCTCCCTGCAAGTCGAAGAATGATGCTTCATTCAAGTCTTTGACACCTTAGAGTCAGTAAAGGTGTTAAGTACCAGAGGAAGTTTATAATTACAAAGAGAGCTGCCTCTACTTATCTTAAAGGCAATTAGAATGTTTTGCAACAGTTGCAGTAACAGGGAGTAAAGTAATTTAAAATATATATTGCTGTCAAATACTGTTTTTTTTCCTTGCAGGCTGGCTCCTGCAGGAAAATGTAACATGAAATTCAAGCATATTGTATCTAAGTTACTGTTTAAAAAAATATAAAGTTTCCTTCAGTTGGGGTTGGATCATAATTCTAAAAGATACAGTCCTGAACACCATAATCTAAGATGTTGAAATCCTGAAGAATCAAAATCCCTAATGTCTAAAATTCAAAGGATTGAAATCCCAATAATTCTGGAAAAAATAATTTTTAAAACTTTAAAAGGGGATTTAAGAATCATAAAATACCACAGAACATAAACCACTTTACACCATAAAATAAATAGGCAGTAATAACATATATATTTTTGTAAGCATAAATAGATACACTAAGGATAGTCACATCTGTATAACAGTTAATGAGCAGATAAGCCATATTCATAAAGCAATAGGTCACAAAGCAAAATGTGTAAATACATATCACCGTGGTTGGTAATTGTGTGCACCCAGTATTATAACTGCAGTCATCTAAAATACCATGATGGACAGCTAAGTCCTTTGATGAGGTCAAAAACCCTAATGATTCACCACCACATGTGCAGTTGCCCAGACAGCCAAGATCTCAAGAAATTTTGTCTTTCTCAAATACAGTTGTGAAAAAAGGACATCTCTATTTACTGAGGAAATTTCAACGTTTTCATGTATATGCACAGTGCTTACACAAGTCAATGTTGTGATAATACATTTTTGTAGAGTCACATTTACTAAAATGCATGCAACAAATTAGAACTCTAAACCTTTATACAATGTATACCTCCAGTGTTGGAAAAGATATGAAGATGAAACATAGCATAGCTAATTGGCACAATGTGTGAAGGGGCAAAAGTAATACATGATTGAATAATTTGGCATGGGAGATTTCTCCTACATTTTGCCTGCATTTTCACTTCTGTGAAATGGAGAGCGGTTCCCTCTACACATTTTCTAAATGTATGTTGTCTGTTTGGAAGTCTGGTTATTGTTTGGCCATTGCAATTAAGCATTTTTCTGCTTTCACAGCACCAGTAATAATTAGCTTTTAAACTTTTGTGTCTTTCACCATTAAGGAGATTAGTGCACTCAACTTACCACAGCCTTTTATTATTATTATTTTTATTTGGAACACTTCCATAGATGTCTTCCCTTGTGTTGTAAGTAATATAATAAGAAGGAATGATTGGCTTCTCCAATACTAGATCTGTATTATTCAGGGTTCTCCATAGAGATAACTAATAGGATGTATATATGGATATATGAGAAGAGATTTATTAGGGGAATTGACTTATGACATTCTGGTGGTTGAAGAGTCCCACAACAGGCCATCTATATAAGCTGGAGACTCTGGGGTTGCAGTAGCAAAGCTCAGTCCATGGAAGCCAGTGGTGTAACTCAGTGGACGGTTGAAAGCTTCAAGGACCCTCAGGGGCTGCTAGTGGAGTACAAAGAACAGTGAGCATGGAGTTCTCATATCCAAGGAAGCAGAAGAAAAGTCTTGTCCTAACTCTCAGAGACCAATCCATTTTCCGTATTTACCCTCTTGGCTTCTGGCCAGTTGATGGTGCTTGCCCACAATGAGGGCAGATCTTCCCTACCTAGTCTATTCAGACTCACAAACTAATGTCCTCTGGAAACATCCTCCCAGACACACCCAAAATAGTGCTTTAACAGGTTTTTAGGTATTTTTTAATCTATTCAAGTTGACACCTTAAGTCCATAAGTCAACCCATAGTCCATGTACCCATATGCATGTCCTTAAACTATACTTAGTTTCCAAACAAAGACAATAACGAAGTGATAGTTTTCACTTAACATGATGCAACTCATATGATGCAGCTATCCTGTGTACAACCCAAAAATGCACTAATCCCTTCCCCAGAATTTGACTTTCAGGATTTTGACATTTCAAGATTTTAATCTTTCAGAATTATGATTTTCAGGATTTTAGACTTCTGGGATTTTGATGTTTTGGACTTCAACATTTAGGATTTTGTGTTTTAGGGTTATAATGAGCACTGCTTCAGTTAACCAGTATCACAATTTAATTAACACAGTAATTTAATTCTGTTGGTATATTCTAGAACTTGAAGCATACTTTTTTCTTTCTTTGAGATGAGGTCTTCTCTGTCACCCAGGCTGGAGTGCAGTGGCACAGTCTCACTCAGTTCAACCTCCGCCTCCCGGGCTCAGTGATTCCTCCCACCTCAGCTGGGACTACAGGTGTGTGCCACCACACCTGGCTAATTTTTTGTATTTTTGATAGAGTTGGGGTTTCACCACATTGCCCAGACTGGTCTTGAACTCCTGATTTCAAGTGATCTACCCGCCTCAGCCTCCCAAGGTTCTGGGATTACGGGCATGAGCCACCAACCACGCCCAGCCCTCTTTATTTTTCTTCTTCTTTTTATTTTTTAAAACATTTCCTAATTTATTATAAAGAATTTTACAAAGGATTGAGATGAAGAGATGTATAAGACAAGGTATGGGGGAAAGGGGCACAGGGTCGTTCCACGCCCGGACTGGGTATGCCTCCCTCCAGAAACCTCTTGCATGTTCAGCTATCCAGAAATTCCTGAACCCCGTCCTTTTGGGTTTTTAAGGAGGGTTCATTACCTAGGCCTGATCGATTAAATAATTAGCCATTAGTGATCAACTCAGTCTTCAGTCCCTCTCCCCTCCCCAAAGATTGGGGGGGAGTGGATAGGGATAAAAATCTCAACCCTCTAGTCATGGTTTGGCCTTTCTGGTGACCAGCCCATGTCCTGAAGTTACCTATGGGCTGTGAGCCATCAGTCAATTCATTAATATACAAAAAAGCCTTCAGGCATATTTTTCTAGGTTATTAGTGGAGGTGAAATTCCCAGACTAGTTACAAAAAGTATTTTTTAAATTCACAGTAACACTGTAATGTTACTTTGTATTCTCGGAACAGGATGCTGTGCAGGAAAGATCACTGTCAAATTCAGAGTTTTGTTTTGGGAATGCCTTACCACTTCATTTTCATTCCCTCTTCCTTCCCCAGTCATCTTTCTCAAGTAGCTGATATTCTCGTATTTCTGTGAATACACTTTGCATCTTCACTCAAATCTATTCCTTCAATGTACGAGAGCTCAATTAACTGCTAAAGAGAATAATACGAACTAATTTATGTACTGTGTGGATGTGCCTTAAGTAGATAAGATTTCAGGTAGATAATAAGTATGGGGAAATGGCCAGGTGCAGTGGCTTACACTTGTAATCCTGGCATTTTGGGAGACTAAGGAAGATCACTTGAGCCCAGGAGATTGAGTCTGCAGTGAGCCCTGACCATGCCATGGCACTACAGCTTGGGGGACAGAACAAGACTTGTCTCAAAAAAAAAAAAAAAAAAGGTGGGGGGCAGAGAAGTACAAGTGATTTAGAGGAAGGATAATTTGGAGTGGAAGGATCTCCAAAGAGGCAAGCCTCCCAGTTACTGCTGTGTCCAGTCTTTTGTTATAGTTGTTCCTGTATTCCAGAACTTAAAGTTTCTCTGAAAACATGAACTAAATTTTTTTTCCCCAACTACTCACATTACATTATCAGCAAGGGCTCATGGGATAAATGAGGAGGGTAAAATGGAGCCTTTGGTATGTATGATTTTCTCAGTTCAGGGCTGTAGTTGTATATCATCATTCTAATCTCTTTTAGTTAATAGTATGTGAGCTAGTAAATTTTTTCTCACTTCAGTGACATTGTGTTTAATATCTAATCTTAATACATGTAGTAATCCAAATTTTTAGAAAAAAGAAATTCCTGCAGTAACTAGAAAAAGTTGTCAGTCTTCTTTGACTTAAATGTATACCAAGTACTATTAATTATGGGTCCAGGCCAATCATGATAAGTATCAGTAAAGTTTTTAAAAAAAATCTCGTTCAATGACTCACTTTACTAAATCTCTGTACTCTAAGGTCTGGCCGCTTAATGCTTGAAAACATACATATTTACAGCCAGATCTTAAACTGGAGAGTGGTTAAATGAATCTATTCCGTGATCAAATTTTAGTATCTGGCCAGATACAGTGGCCCACATCTGTAATCTTAGCACTTTGGGAGGCCGAGGTGGGCAGATCACCTGAGGTCAGGAATTCGAGGCCAGCCTAGCCAACATGGTGAAACCCATTTCTACTGAAAGTACAAAAATTAGCCAGATGTGGTGGCACATGCCTGTAAATCTTACTTACTCGGGAGGCTGAGGTGGGAGAATCACTTGAACCTAGGCATTGGAGGTTGCAGTGAGCCAAGATTGTGCCACTGCACTCCAACCTGGACAACAGAGCGGGACTCTGTTTCAAAAAAACAAAAAAGTTTTATATTTACTGTTGACTTAACGTAGTTTGATGCTCCTAGATTAAAAGTTGCTTTCACTACTTAGCTGTTTCCCTATATAAGTAGTTGCAACATAAATGCCTGTAGATCCCAGGCAGGTAAATTAATGACCTGTATAGAGGAAGGACAGTGAGGAATGAGAGAGTTCTTACCCTGATTCACCAACTGCTACTTATCTGCCTGTTACTGCCATATTGGAATGCTGGCTGGTGTTTGCTTTCTTTTGATTTTTCAGTGAGAACTAGGAATCCAGTTGCTTGTGTATAATGTCTCAATTTTGAAATATTGTCAACGAATTCAAAATATCTGAGGGAAAATACCCCGAAAGACTTTGTGAGCCAAATAAAACATGCCTGGGGAATTTATTTTTAGATATTTTGAGCATTCTGTAGTTTGCCAGTTGTACATGAAAAACAACTCTCCCACAGTGAGTTTTGATTCTTTAGTTCTACCATGTCTCTGTGCTTTCTCCATTATTCACTTACCTGGAAATTGTACAGTTCTGAATGCATTTGGAAATGGGTGTACAAATGGTCAGCATGGCTAGGGAAGGGAAACAGTGAAGGGTACTCTGATCCCTTTAGCAAAGAGAAATCTCTAAGGTAGAGCTAACCAACTGACAGATACGTAGAAATCCCGTTGTCTTCCTAGCCTTGTATTTCTGCTATAGGCCTCTCTGCTTAGTTTAATTTATCCTGAGATCTCAGATTTTTAACCAGTACTCTTAATTTTCCAGAACTATATAAACATTATATATACAGTGTTTCCAATCCAAGGTGATTTTATGAGTATTTCAGTGGAAAGGTAGAGGAGAGCAAATCAGATAACGCTAGCTTGTAACCATGTTAAATTACAAAATTATTTGAAGTTCTTACAGAATGCTTAATGTTAAAATTAGTTTTTAGAATGTCAGTTTTCTTGTTTAATTTTTGGCATTGTATTTAAAAATTCTTGTTTAGATGAATATATAGCTAGCCATAGTATATATTTTTTTATTAAACAGTTTAATTCACTGTTGTTTTTCAAGTAAAAATAGTTACAAAGCAGGTTTGAAAATGAACATCATAATGAAGGCTTTTAAAATGTCTTTTTCAGTCCAGGCGACGTGGCTCGTGCCTTGTAATCCCAGCACTTCGGGAGGTCAAGGCGGGCCAATCACCTAAAGTCAGGAGTTCCGGACCAGCCTGGCCAACATGGTGAAACTCTGTCTCTGCTAAAAATACAAAAATTAGCTGGGCATGGTGGCAGACACTGTAATCCCAACTCCTTGGGAGGCTGAGGCATGAGAATCCTTTGAACCTGGGAGGCAGAGGTTGCAGTGAGCTGAGATCATGCCACTGTACTGCAGCCTGGGCGACAGAGCAAAACTCCAACTCAAATAAAATAAATAAAATGTCTTTTTCAAAATAAAATTTTTCCTTAGAATAGTTTTAAATTTGTGGAAGCATGGGGATGATAGCATAATGAGTTCACAGTTTCCTGTTAGATCTTGCATTTACATAGTATATATCACAATTAATGATCCAGTATTCATATATTATTAACTAAGTCCATACTTGATTCAGATCTCCTTAGGTTTTTCTTAATTTTTTTTTTCTTTTTTGTTCAGGATCCCATCTAGGATACACATTACATTTGTAATGTCTCCTTAGGCTCCTCTGAGTCGTGATTATTTTCCAAACTTTTCTTGGTTTTGTTGACCTTAACAGATTGTAGGAGTAATGGCCATGTATTATGTAGAATATCTTGAATTTGTCTAATGTTTTTCTCATGATTAGACTGGGATTATGGTTTTTTTGGGGGGTGGGAGGTGGGGTGGGGGGAAGAAGACCACAGAGATGAAGTGCCATCAGGATGTATATTCTCAACATGACTTAGCACAGTTGATGTTTAATACTGCTAGTTTAATACTGCTTGTCAGATTCTCCGCTGTAGTGGTATTCTTCACCCTTCCCCTTCCATACTGTACTCGGAAGGGAGCCACTATTTGTAGCCCACACTTAAGGGGTTAGGCCCTATCTCCTTGAGGGCAGAATCTAGATAAACTATTTGGGATTCTTCTACATGAGAGATTTTTCTTCTCCCACATTATATCCAGTCATTTACTTACATCATTGTGGACTCATGGATATTTATTTTATACTTTGGTTAATAATATAACACAACTTTATTTTGTTGCTCAAATTGTTCCACCTTTGGCCACAGGAACTCTTTGACTTGTATGTCTGATATATTCCTTAACCTTTGTGTGTGTATGTGTGTATTATGGATGTGTATTAGAGGGATATTCTAAGTCTTTTGATGGAGAAGAAAATCCTTGCTAATCATAATACCACATAGTAACTAACAAAATTTAACTATTTATGCTTTACTGCTAGCTTTCTTCATTCAAGTACTTTCAGAAGCATTAGTGAACATTGTCTTAGAAGTGAACATTGTCAGAAAAGTTCCTAGGAGATTTTTAAGTTATTAGGGCAGTGAGGATTACCTATGCTTGCTTACAGGGAAATTTATCAGGAAATGGAGTTTTAAGGCCAGTGAATATGTATTTTCATTTTATATTCTTATGTATTTATTTTTAGAGACAGAGTCTTGCTCTGTTGCCCAGGCTGGAGTGCAGTGACGCAGCCTTAGCTCACTGCAACTCCCGCCTCCCGAGTAGCTGGGACTATAGGTGCATGCCACCACGCCCGGGTAATTTTTTAAATTTTTAGTAGAGACAGGGTTTCACCATGTTGACCAGGCTGGTCTGGAACTCCTGACCTCAGGTGAGTTGCCTGCCTCAGCCTCCTAGAATACATATTTTCAAGAAGACTGAAGAAAAATTTCTCCAAAGGAACATTTAAATAGTTAATAAACATCTTGGAAGCTTAACTCTCTGGTACACAGTATTAAGTCTTTTTCCATTTTTTTCTTTATTTCCTCTTAAGTTATGAAAGTAATATTCTTCTTTAAAAATGAAGCAATGCAAATATTATCTTCCTCACATTGTTCCACTCTTCAGAGATAACTGTTTACAAAACTGAGTATTCTTTCTAGACATTTTCCTATGCATTCACACAAATATAATTCATTTGTATTTATATATTTATATTTAAACATCAGGATCATATAATACATAATATTCTGCACCATACTTTTTTTTAACCTAATGATAAATGTTGGTCATGATTCCATTTCAGTGTATTCAAAGCTACTACATTCTTAAATATAATGTTCCTTAGTATGAACATACCATAATGTATTAAACCAGGAGTGTTCAATGTTTTGGCTTCCCTGGGCCACATTGAAAGAAGAATTGTCTTGGGCCACACATAAAATCCACTAATGCTAATGATAGCTGATGAGCTTAAAAAGAATCACAGAAAAACGTTACATAAAATTACGTTCAGACTAAGTATAGAGTTTACATGGAACATGAATGAATTTCATGTTTAGACTTGGGTCTCATACTGAAGATACAGCATTAATATGTATGCAAATATTCCAGGATTTGAAAAAATGTGAAACACTTCTGATCCCAAGCATTTTAGGTAAAGGATACTCAACGTATACTAATTTACTTAACAAAATCTAGGAACTAAGATGAGGAGAGATAGAGGACGGAGATAAAACATCTTAAAGGTTTAATGGAAGAAGAGGAAAAACAAGAACAAGGGAAATAAAAGTATTATAACCCTAGAACCTAAAGGTCTCATCCTTTAGATGGCAAACTAGGGAGAATTGGAGCATGGGAAATTCAGTGTGGAGATGTATTCATGTCATACGTCTAGAAAAGGCGCAATATTCATTATCAGAATGAATTTAAAACTTCTGAATAAGTGTGGAAAACAATAAAAACAAACTTGGTAGCACAAATAGGGAAAAGGAAGGAAGGAGAATAAATTATAAATATGGAAGGAATAAAATAAAATGTGAATAATTTGAGTTCACTCTTAGACATAAAAGTACTGTTTACAAGGACTTTTTAACTTAGAGTGAAAAATGAAATTTAATATTTATGTTAAATCAGAAAATAGAAAAAAAAAGACAACTAATAAAACTTGAAATTAATGAAGCAGAAAAGAATAGAATTAAAAATAAATAGATCCTCTGAGAAAGAGTAAATTCATAAGTAAATAACTCTTGCACATCTGACCAAGTGAAAGAGAGAGCAGAAGTGGGCAAAATTGGGAATGAGGTGACAACTGTGGATCTAGAGGGGAAGAACTAAGTTTGCTGCTCTGTAGCACCAACTTTGAAAACAAGAAGGAATGGTGGATTTCTATTTAAAATACAAACTACTGAAAGTGAATCAAGAAAAGTCTGAATGGATACAAGTTCTATTGTTAAAACTGTTGTAGGCCATACGTATTGAAAGCTTCCAAATTTATTTTACGAAGCCAAAATACTTTAATATCAAAACCTAACAAATAATGTTAAAAAAGAAAAGTATAGGCCAATTTCATATATGAAAGAGTATATATGCAAAAGTTTAAATAAAATATTAGGAAATAGAATCCAGCAATATATGCAAAAAATCCTTATAACAAAACAGATGTTACTGTAGGAATTCAGTGTTGGTTGTGTACCTGAAAATGTATATATACTATATTAAAGTGAAAAGCTCATTAGGAAAAAAAACAAACCTGTATTCAGTAGATGCTACAAATGGCCTTCGATAAAATCAACCACCATTCCCAATAAAAATTCTCTGTAAAATAGGAATAGAGGGAAATTATCTAAATATAATAGGAACTAAGTTTTAGAAACTAATAGGAAATAATAGGAATAATTTTAAATGATAAAAATGTTCTCCTTTGTAAAATCTAGGTTATAGATAGAAATCCCCGTTAGTACCATTTTTATTTAACATAGTAGTTTAAGACAAAGTAAAATGTTGAATAGGCTAAAATAACTGCAAAAGATAGTGAAAGGAGGATTTGCCTTTTCACATTTAAGATTATAGTAATATGTAAATAATTAAGAAATTAAAAAGTATATTAGTAGAACAAGTAGAGTGAAAAAATTCTGGTACAAATTGGGAAGTTAGTATATGACTAGTTATATATGACTTAGTATATAACTAACTTCCCAATTTGTACCAGATGTGTTCAATTCAGTGGGAAAAGTTTAATAAGAGGATTTTGATATCAACTAGCTGTCCAAAGAAGATACAAACGGACCCTCACATCACATATAGAACTGTTTTTTAGGTAAAGATTTAAATACAGGCACTCCTCCATTTGCATGGTGCACTTTGAGGTGTTGCAGAAATGATGAGAGCTGAAACTGCAAAGCAATCTTAACTATAAGGTGGAAATTTTATAGTTTTCCTGTGACTGTTAAAATTTTTATTAAACCATTAAAAACACTAATCACTCGTCATAAATGTATTGGGAAATTGAAAAAAAATACACTAAAATACAAAAAATAGAAAATAATTATCTAAAATTATCTAAAAATTTGAAACATTAGAAAAACTGAGAACTAGGCCGGGCGTGGTGGGTCACACTTGTAATTTCAGCACTTTGGGAGGCCAAGGCGGGTGGATCACCTGGTCAGGAGTTCAAGACCAGCCTGGCCAACATGGGGGAACACTGTCTCTACTAAAAATACAAAAGTTAGCCGGACATGGTGGCGTGTGTCAATAATCCTTGCTACTTGGGAGGCTGAGGCAGGAGAACTGCTTGAACCTGGGAGGTGGAGGTTGCAGTGAGCTGAGATTGTGCCACTGCACTCCAGCCTGGGCGACAGAGAGACTCCATTGCAAAAAAAAAAAAAAAAAAAGTGAGAACTAAGATGTTCTATTTGTAAAAAGCTTATCAAGAATAGTTTCAACGGTGCTTGCCTTCTAATTGTATAACTTAAGATATGCAGCAAGCATCTCTTCTGTGCCTTGGCAAATTTTCATTTTCTTTTCTAAATTTTTATTAGTTTCAACATTTTATATAGTACTTTGCATTTCCGAAGTTATGATGTATTTCAGAGACTTCCTTTAATGTGAAGTTTTTTCCTCTGGGACATCTTCATCTTTTGGTCATAACCAGTTTCCAATTCCACTTTCAGCATTGTCACTTTTTGTTTCTTTGCCGTATTCTGATTTTTGTTGGTCAGTTCCCTCTTTTTGACATTCATTGTTGTAAAATGTCAAGTCGGTGTCTCACTGGGAGACAGGAAGGCAACGCAGTTACACACCTTGCTGTTTGTGCATATACTGAGTAACAAACCAGGTACCCAGTAACCAGTTGCTGTCAAACTTTGGGAAAAGTTATGTGATTGCTTACTGATCATTATGCACATCTCTTATGTACTTAGTGATTTGTGGACCAAACATCCACTAACTATGCACTTACTCAAAGTTGATACACTGTGGTAACTAAGAGTTGAACCAGGTTGTTGGGGACTATTTAAACTGTGATGACTGGTACTTGTGTATATCAGAACTGTGCAAAAGCAAAGACTGCTTGTGTACATCACACACACACACATCTTGAAAGATAATCTGAGAGACTGCATATTTAGTCCTTCCTAATGAAGACTTTCTATAGAGTCTTTATTTTATATCTAGAAAGTTTAAAAAAAAGATGGACATATTTCATAATATAAAAATCAATTTTTTTGGTAAAAATAGCAAAGCCAACAGGTAGAACAATAGATCCAGATAATTATTTCTAAAACTGGTGATGAACAAAAGGTAAATTTCTGTAATATATAAAATTGTTGCAGTGTGACAAGAAGAGAGACCATGAGTGTGATAGAGCAACAGACAAAACAAATCCAAATGAATAACAAATCCAAATGTCCAACAAATGAGAAAGGAGGTCAGATTCATTAGTAGTTAAAGAAGTGCAAATTAGAGATACTGTAGAATGTAATGGGCTGTATGTGACTTCTTACAGAGAAAGGCACTCTCAAACTTTGGTGGAAACGAGAAAACAACCTTTTAGGAAGGTATTCTGGCCGATAAAATAAACCTGGCCAGTAAATCTGTCATTAAAACAGCCTATCTATTTGCTTTATCCTAGCAGTTGCTCTTCTGGAAATCCATCCCATAGTAAAAAATTTAGTATTTCATTTAATTTCAGTACGTTAGATAGTACCATGCTTTTGAAGCCTGAGTACAATTTGAGAATATCAGATTTTAAACATTTGTACTGTTTTTTTTTTTTTTTAAAAGCATAAATTAAGGGTGGGCATAGTGGCTCATGCTTATAATTCAAGCACTTTGGGAAGTCAAGGTGGGTTGATTACCTGAGGTCAGGAGTTAGAGACCAGCCTGGCCAACAGAGTGAAACCCTGTGTCTACTAAAAATATCAAAAAAAGTATTGGGGCCTAGTAGCGGGCACCTGTAATCCCAGCTACTTGGGCAGTTGAGGCAGGAGAATTGCTTGAACCCTGAAGGCAGAGGTTGCACCACAGCACTCCAACCTGGGCGACAGAATGAGACTCTGTCTCCAAAAAAAAAAAAAAGCATTAAGTAAAGGTAGAGTAAGTTTCAATTTTTTTTGTCTAAGAAGTGTCAATTTTAGCTGAAAGATGTACATTCATTTCTAGCTTTCAACAGTACGTATTTTCATTCTTTGGTTCTGGGTTATGAAGGTGGTATAGTTAAAGGGATTTTCAGATAATTTCTATTTAAGAATATTTATGTATATTTAGAACAGATCCTTCTGAATTGTAGTTAATTTTTCCTGAAAAACAAAGTAATATGATTTGAATCATTGCTATTTTAAACAATGTTTAATAGATGTTGATTGGTATTTTATTTTTCTTTAGTTTCAAATTGATTCTATAAATTTGATAAGTTGGAGAGAAAATTCAGATAGCTAGAGATCTATCTAATAAATGACACTTACTAGCTTAAAATTTAAATCCTGGCATAACCAAGTCACCATTACATGTTTATGTGTTCCATGTTTAGTCATTTTAGAAAACATTAACATTAGAACTACTTTGTAGTTGGGAAATGAATGAGACTTAAAATAGGTTATTATAAGATATGAAGTACTTAAATATATTAGACTTGGGGAAGTTATTAATTCTCTGTGAACTTTGCAATCTTTATCTGAAACTATTTGAGACAGATGTGAGTCAGAATTTAGAAATGTTCCGCTTTCAAAAAACATGGTGCATGCGCTGTATTATACAATACCTTCAAAGGGTCCTTGAGTTGCATCTCATAAACACAGCAAAGTACATGAATATTCTCACTAAATGAGATAAAAGCCATCAAATATTTCATTCATTTTTATTGTTGAAAAATATATGGATTTATTGCATTTTGCTTATTCATTCTAACCATTGATGGACATTTGGCTTGTTTCTAGTTCTAGGCTGTTAAAAATAGTGTTGTTATGAACAGTCACATACTTTTCTTTTGACCAACATGTTTATATTCGTTTTGGGTGAATTGCTAGGAGTTGAATTGCTGGTTTGAATACTAAATTTATGTTTAACTTTTTAAAAACTGACTGTCCAAAGTAACTCTACCGTTTTACATTCTCCCTCGCCGTCCATGAGTGTTCCAGTTTCTCTGGATACTCACCAGCACTTGGTATTGTCTTAAGATTATAGCCATTCTAGTGGATGTGGTATCCCATAGTTACATTTGTATTTCCCTAATGGCTAATAATATTGAACATCTTCTCATGTGCATTTTCAACCATTTATTATCTTCTTTGGTGAACTGTCCATTTTAATCTTTTGCCCGTTTTTAAAAACCAGGTTGTCTTTTTATTAGAGTTGTACTTGTTCTTTATGTATTCTGGGCATGAGCCCTTTGTTAGATACATCATTTGTAAACATTTTTTTTCTCACTCTGTGACTTGTCTTTTCATTTTTTAATGGAGTCTTTTGAAGTGCAGAAGTTCTTTATTTTGATGAATTGAAGTCCAATTTGTGAACTTTATAAAAATAGATCATGTTTGGTGTTCAAAGAACTCTTCAAGAAGTTTTATAGGTTTAGCTCTTCATTTAAGTATGGTCCATTTTGGGTTTCATTTTTATGCATGTGGGTATTCAGTTGTCTCAGTACCATTTCCTGTGCTGAGAATGGAGCATCTAGTCCAGCCTATATTAACATTTGTTTCTAGGAAAATGTTTGTAATTTCTTTTTCATCAAAAAGTCACTTATAGAATGAGTATAAGTGACTAAGGGAAAACTATTTCTGTTGAATTTTATTTCTATTCAGAGCAGTTACTAGAGAATATAGAAATTAAAGGAATTAATCACCTTTAAAGCTGGGTTTCCTACCATTGTATTTTATGTTCTAAAGTAAGAATGTAGTATATGTGGCAGTTGGCCCATGATAGACATACACAGTAGACTGTGGCACCTTTTCTGGCTTATCTTCAGCAAATTGAGATTGAAACTCATGGTATAATTATTTATGGCAACTAGCCTCTGTTTCTTTGAATATGATTATGTACATACTGGGCTTGTAGGACTCTGAAGTTACTAGGGTTACATTCTGTATAGGGGGTTTTACTCTTATTTTGGACCTTCCAAATGATATTTAGCTATATGTTGGTCTAAAGTCTTCACTTTAGATTTGAACCATATATTTACCTTCATTATGACTGCTTGGCTGTGGGAGTCACGATGTAAAGGTACAGATCAACCAGACATATAGTGTTCTTGTAAAATAAGTACAAAGCCACAAATACCGTGGAGACTAAGCTAAGTGAGAATTATCCTTTATAGAGTGTTCTATATGGAGAAACAGTTATATAGCATTATAAGAATTAATTCAATGGATGAAACCTAAAAACATTCCCTTTCTAGGTTATGTACTAGACATTAAAAAAAAAACTCTGCTTCCATTAATGTCAGGTTTCTTAGGAATTAGGTTAGCTTTCTTAGGAATTAGGTTAGCATCAGACATGCTCATGTTTTTCCAAGGTTGAGACCCTTTGTGCCAAGACATCAATGTGGTTGCTTCTGTAAGCCTACCTTATAGCTAAGAATATACAAGAACAGAGAAATTGTGGGCCACACCATGTCAGGATAGGGATAGGGAAATCTTGGAATTATGATTGGTTTATGCCATCAAAATGCTACAAAGAGAATAGGCCCTAGAGCCAGAAGTTTTAGAATTCTGAGAAAGTCTGGAGATTGTGTTATAGCATCCATACTGGAGATTGTTTAGGGATTCAAACCTATCAGAAACTCAGTTTTTGTGAATGGTTACCTCGTGTCTGTTGGAAACGGGTTTGTAACTTTGGGAAAAATCCACACTGAGACAGAAGATCATTCAGCAAGGCTGGTTTACTTCCTGCAGAAAGAGTGCAAATTGCCGGCAGTCTTGCCACAAGAGCACACCTGAACAAAGGAGACAGGGACATTTATAACTTCCATAACCTGACACAGTTGCCCTACTGCTATGTCCAGTTTCCACTGGCCAGAACTGGACCTCACATTCTGTGCTTGATCCGATTGGCTAAAAACCAGGAAATTTCCTGAATAGATAAGGAAGAAAGAAGATAAGTAAGAAGAGGAAGCTAGTCAGGTCAGGAGGGTTTCCAAATAAGGAATGGCATGCACCAGGATTTGGAGCTTGCCCAGTTCTGTTCGGACATGCCAGAGCGAGTCACGGTAGCTGATTTTAGAGAATATATATATACATAGGTATATGTTTATGCTAATAACCGAAAATGGCCAGAGCAAGAGATTGTAACTCCTTATAATGTAGTCTAAGATACAAACTTTGAAGAACTTTCACATCTCTCACATGTCCTAGCATTGAGTATATGAGAGTATGAATTATGTTAAATTCATAATTGATTTTCTTTGAAAATGCTAAACTACTGCTGAAATAATCACTGCAGTAGGCCATTTGCCAGGGATGGCAGACTGTTACATGGATGGGGAAACAAGTGTCTGAACCAGAACAGTGTGGAAATAAGATTGTTGGATTTCATCACAAGTAAGAGAGATTCTCCTGAATTCTCACAATTTGAGAGAGAGAGATGATATAAAGGCAACATACTCAGAAGAAAAAATGATGGTGGACAAGCTCAACCCTGAGATTCCGAGGTAGACTTATATTATGAATTTTGTATTATGCATACAACACTATGTATTATTTGTGAATATGAGATATAAAATGTCTTCCCAGTTTGTAGCCTTTTACTTGATTTTCTATGGGGTTTTGGTGAACAGAAGTTTTTAATTCTATAGCTGCAGTTATTATTGTCTTCCATTTTGGTGTTTATTTTCTGTCTTGTTAAGAAATCCTTCTTTGCCCTAAGGTCTTAAGATGTTCTCCTGTGTTTTCATCGTAATTTTTAAAGTATTACTTTTCACATTCAGTTACTTGTCCATATAGGATATAGTTTTGTTATATACTAGGAATAGTTAGAATTTCCCTTTCCTGTTTAGATGGTTGTTTCAGCACTATTTATGGAATAGTCTGTACTTTCCATAAACCTGCTGGTTTCTAATGGGACCTACTTTTCCTCCCTCCCTCCTTCCCTCTCTCCTTCCCTCCTTCCCTCCTTCCCTCCCTCCTTCCCTCCTTCCCTCCCTTCCTTACTTCACTCCCTTCCTTACTTCCTTCCTTCTTTCCAGACAGAGTCTCACACTGTCACCCAGGCTGGAGTGCAGTGGCACAATCTTGGCTCATTTCAACCTCCATCTCCTGGGCTCAAGCAATTCGCCTGCCTTGGCCTCCCCAGTAGCTGGGATTACAGGCGTGTGCCACCACACCCAGCTAATTTTTGTATTTTTAGTAGAGATGGGGTTTCACCATGTTGGCCAGGCTGGTCTTGAACTCCCGACCTCAGGTAATCTGCCCACCTCGGCCTCCCAAAATTCTGGAATTACAGGCGTGAGCCACCAAGCCCAACACTCTAATGGGACTTTTTTATATACCGTGCTCTCACATATACCTAGTTCTTTTTTAAAGCTCTTTTGTTTCTATCATCTATGCCTATAACAAAATCACCCTGTCTTAATTTCTATAGCTTTGGGATAAGTCTTGTTATCTGATTAAGGCAGATAATCTTTCAAATTCAAAAACATGGCTCTTCATAATTGATTTGGTCTTTTGTATGATTTTTAGAATCAACTTGTCAAGTTCTGTAAATAATCCTATGGAGAATTTCACTGGCATTGCTTTGACTTTTTAGATTAAACTTGGCTCATGTTGCCATCTTTAACTTGTCTTCCACTATCTATGTATGTGGTATTTCCATTTATGCAGCCTTCCTTTTAAAGTTTTGTAATTTTTTTCTGAAAAGATCCTATAAATACTTCGTTACATTCATTCTTAGGTACTTCATGAGTTTTGTTATTGTGAATGTTATCTTTTTAAAAATTATACTTTCTAATTGCTTTTTTTAAAAAACAGAATTGCAGTTGATTTTGTGTATCGATCTTATATCTAGCTACTATACTGAATTCTCTTGGAGTTCTTACATGTGCATTGACTGCAATGGTGGCATTTTAATTTTATCTTTCTGGTTCTTACTGCTTTCATTTCTATTTCTAATTGTGCTTATTAGCCCTACAGTTTTGAATGGAAAAAGTGATAGGTATTTTTGTTTCGTTTTCTGATTTTAAAGGGAAATGCTTCTAACATTTCATACTCCAAGAATGTAGTTTGCTATGGGTTTTACTGGATATCCTCTATCAGGTTAAAGAGCTTTTCTTCTGTTCCTTGTTGTAAAGAGATTTTGATTCTTCTTTACCTCAAGTTGCATTTTGATTACAGTAGTTTCACCCACCTTCCTGCCCCTGTCATCCATGGATTTATTTTCTGTGGTTTTAGTTACACTGGTACAAAAATATTACATACAATAAGAGAGGGGGAGAGAAAGAGACCACATTCACTTACAGTTGTTCTATTTTATTATTTTTGTTAATCTCTTACTGTGCCTAATTTACAAATTAAGCTTTATCATAGGTATGTATATATAGGGAAAAAATAGTATATGTAGAGTTCACTACTATTCATGGTTTCAGGAGTCTACTGGGAGTCTTGGAATTTATCTCCCATGAATAAGTAGGGGACTACTGTATGTCTTTTAATGGTTTTGAGGTAATCATATAATTTCCCTTCCTTAAAATCTGTTATTAGAGTAAATTACATTAATATATGTAATATAATTAAAATGATGTAATGTTTTATGTATCATGGGTCACTGCAACCTTGACCTCCCAGGCTAAGGTGACTCTCCCACCTCAGTGCCCCATAGTAGCTGGGACTCCAGGCACATGTCACCATACCCAGCTAACTTTTTGTATTTTTAGTAGAGATGGGGTTTTGCCATGTTGCCCAGTCTGATCTTGAACTTCTGAGCTTAAGTGATCTGCCCGCCTCAGCCTACTAAAGTGCTGGGATTACAAGTGTCAGCCACTGTGCTTAGCAATTTTCCTAATTTTAAATTATCCTCACATTTCTAGGATAACACCTCCTAGGCCCAAAATACATTTAAAATGTGCATTGAAACCTTTTCTCTTCGCTTCCCAAATAATTCAATCCTAAAGCCATTACGTGGGGGAAAGCAAGGTATGTATCTGCATTGGGGAATGGGGTGCTGCAGTGGCCCAGAGTGGAATGTCAAAGCTGAGTAGTAGCTTCATGATGGGGAGGGCATCAGAGCCCACTCAAGGTAAGGAGAGCACCGTAGGGAGATGGATGGGGTGGCTATATGTGGGGATTTAGGGCCCAGGTGAGATGAGTTGGGCATCCATGGGGTGAGGAAGGAGCTACCTGGTATGGGGAGTCAGAGCCAGAGCAAGTTAAGCAGGCATAGGGGCAGCCTGGCATAGTATGTGAGAGCCTAAGCAGAACAGGAAGGAACAACTACCTAGAGAGGCGGCCAGTTCCAGCTTGCTGAGTCGAAGCCTAAGCAGAATGAGGAGGGCAGACACTACTTTAAGGGATCAAAATGAACATCATCCATAATGTACCACTTGATAGGATATAATGAGAAGAAATGACCATTACTTCTGTGCTATTTCCACTAAAAATGCATAGTGTAGATCTAATCAAGAGAAAATACTAAAGCCTAATTGAGGGACATTCTATAAAATAAGTGGCCTATAATCTCCAATGGTGCCAGGGGCCTAAAAGAGTCTTTCAAGTCTGATTTAGGATTTAAAGATACTGAAGGGACATGACAAATGCAAGCTGCACTACGTATCTTTTTCTATAAAAGACGTCATTGGGATAATTTGGCATGCTTGAATAATGTCTGCAGATTAAATAGTAGTAATGTATCAGTGTTTATTGCCTTCTTCTGGTGGTTATACTGTGGTTATGTGGGAGAATGTACTTGTTTGTAGAAAATACATATGAAGATAATGAGGCATTAGGTTGGCCACTACCTACCAAATGGCTTAGAAAAAAATATCTTTGTACTGTATCTGCAACTATTCTGTAACTTTGTGAACGTTTCAAAATGTATTATTTTTAAATTTAAAGTTCATTGCAGGATTTGGTTTGGTACCAAGAATTTTTTTTTTTTTTTTTTTTTTTGAGGCAAAGTCTTGCTCTTGTCACCCAGGCTGGAGTGCCATGGCACAATCTTGGCTCATTGCAGCCTCCACCTCCTGGGTTCAAGCAGTTCTCTGGCCTCAGCCTCCCGAGTAGCTGGGATAACAGGCACCTGCTACCACACCTGGCTAATTTTTGTGTTTTTAGTAGAGATGGGATTTCACCATGTTGGTCAGGCTGGTCTCAAACTCCTGAACTCAGACAATCTGCCTGCATCAGCCTCCCAAAGTGCTGGGATTACAGGTGTGAGCCACCGCACCTGGCCACACTTAGGATTTTTAAATTGCTGTTTTGTATCTGAGATTTGCCTGTGATTTTTCCTTTCTCATACCATATGTACCCAATTTTATTCTCAAGTTTTTAGTAGCCTCAAACAATGAATTATTGAATTTTCCCACTCTTCCTTTCATCCAAAAGCTTCTGTAATAAAGAGATTGTCTGTTTCCTAACGGATTGTTTGCTAGGGTTTTCCCCCCTCCCCATTGGCCCCAAACATGATCTTTCTCTCTGTCTTCAGGCTGGAGTGCAGTGGCAAGATCGTAGCTCACTGCAACCTAAAACTACTGGGCTCAAGCAGTCCTCCAGCTTTAACCTCCTAAGTAGCTGGGACTGCAGGCGTGCATTAGCACACTTGGCTAATTTTTTAAATTTTTGGTAGAGGTGAGGTCTCACTGTGTTGCTCAGGCTGTTCTTGAACTCCTGGCCTCAAGTTATCCTCCCACCTTGGCCTCCCCAAGCACTGGCATTACAGATGTGAGCCACCATGCCCAGCCTGTTTGCTGGACTTTTCAATAAAAATCATATGATAATTCTTTTTTATTTTCTTAACCTGGATTCAATTTCTTATAATAGGTAAATAACTACTTTTTTTCTATTTCTTTGCGTGACCATTTTAGTAATGTTCTAACCATTCCCATTTTACTCTGATTTCAAAGTTATTTTCAATTATAATGATTCTTATTCAGTAATCTTATTTCAAATAAGATTATTCTATATACTGTGATTTTAAAACATCTTTATTGCTTCTGTAGTTATGGCTCCTTTCTGATTTCCAATACTGTTTATTTGTGCCTTCTCTTTTTTTCTTGACCAGTTTTGCCAGCTGACTAGGTTTAGTTTTGTTGACCCTCTCTGTGTGGTTTCTTATTTTTTCTTTTTTTTAACCATCTTCACCATATCCCATGTCTTTATTTCCTATGTCATTTATTTCTCATCTTAGTTTGCCTGTTCTTTGTCCAGTTTAAGTTGGCTACTTAGTTATTTTCACCAAATTTTGCATAGTAAACCACAAAAACCTTACTAGTGGTTAGCATAAGCATTATCACTTACTCATCTGAGGTCTGGCTAAGTATCTGTTGATTTTGGCTGGACTGATAGCTATGTTTCAGATTGGGTGACTGTTACCTGATAGAGGTTGGACTCGACTGGAGCAGTGGGACGAAATCGGCCTCTCATTATCCTCCCGGGAACAGCAGGCTAATCTGGACGTATCTTCTCATTGTTGGGGCAGAAGCATAAGAGAAAGCAAGATGCTTAAATTACAGCTGTCCTACAATCACTTCTGCCCCATTCTCTTGGCAGAACAAGTCACATGGGTTAGGAAAATATTTTCTACCATTATGAGAAGCCCTCTAAAGTCATGTGACAAAAGACAGGGAAACAAGGAGAAGAATTCAGTCTACCACACTTTCCATCCTTAATACTTTGCTTTTCCACACACTTTATAACAAAAGCTACAGGAATAGTACCATGAATATCCACATAGCTTTCACCAAGATTCCCCCTTAATTCACATTTTGACATATTTACTTTATCTCACACTTTATTTTCTTTTCTGAATCCTTTAAGAGTTAGCCAGTATTATGATATTGCCCCCCTTCTGCACTTTAAGCATTTATCTCCTAAGGCCAAAGACATCACAACACAATCATCACACTCAGGAAATATGACATTGACAAACCACTATTATCTAATTAAAAAATATATTTAAATTTCTCCATTTGTCCCAATATCCTCTTTGACTATTCTTTGTTTTCTCTTTTAAATCCAGCCAGTTTTGTTTTATCACAATATATGCATTCCTAACAATCACTTTGTCATGCAGAATTGCACATTAAAAAGATCACAGGGCTTATGGGAAAAATGTAGTTAAGAGGCACAACATGCAAAACGTCATCACACAGAGAAAACCTTACTGAAACAGTAGCACAGTTTTATACCTATTAAGTAGTTGAGAAATACATAAGCACTACAATAAATGTGCTGCTTTACCTTGAAAAAGATCTGAAGTTTCTCTGTGGAAGTGCGCACCAGAAGGAAAGTGGGTGTCAGAAGGGATGTAGTTTGTGAATTAATGTGAATTAGCAGAAGAAGAGTTCTCTGAAATTGGACAGAAAGTTGTAACACCACATGTGAATAGGTATCGCTAATAACAATGATGGTGAACTGAGGTAGCTGGTACATGTTTGATTTGCGTGCATGTGGGCATTTTGCATATTCTAACAGCTTAGTTCATCTGGGTACAATTCTCTGCTTTCACCTAAGGTTTCTCACCAAAAAATAGTACATAAGCAAATGAGAAATTCATGTTTTGCTAATGTTGCTTTGGAACAAATGTGTATATATGTATTTTTTTTTAAGCTGTAACAGAAGTGACAGTATAAACATTTGCATCTAAAACTGTCCCTCCTAAGATTGCTTTAGCTGCATCCTACGAATTTTGATAGGTTGTGTTTTTGCTGTAGTTCAAGTCTAAGTATTCTCTGATTTCTATTATGGTTTCTTTTACCCCTGACTGAGAAGTACAGTTCAAAGTTTCAAGTTTGTAGCTTTTTTTGTTAGGGTATTCTTTTGTTAAGTGTTTAACTTTATTGCATTGTATTCAAAGAATGTGAAAAAAATATGAAAAAAATGTGAAATGTATTTTTTTCATGTGACTGTCTATATGGCTTTTTTGTGTTCAGTTTTTGTAACTGTTTTACTTGTGTTTGTGAAGAAATATGCATTTTCTGATTGTTGAGTCCAGTTTCTCTAGACATAAATTATCATATTTTTTCTTAGTTTAATATTCTGTGTATTTATCACTTAATCCAAATTCTCCCTCAATTGTTTAAATCTCCTCTCAGCTTAATCAAGCACATTAGGTTCTCAATCAATTTCATCTTAAAGAAATTTATCCAAAATCTATCTGATATGCTATAATTATTTTTCAGGCCCCATTGCACAGCTGTCTTCTTGGAATCTTCATTCATCTCTCTGTCATGTTAGAGCCTCCTATTTTCTGTGTATCATTCTGACTCCTTTCCTGGTTTATTCTTCATTTTGGTGAAATTCCTCCTCCAATAGCATCCTGAAAAAATATGCCTAGAAGGTAAAAATGTTTAGACCACATATGTCTGAAAATGACTTTTCTATCTTAATAGTTAACAATCGTTGGGTAGAAATAGTTTCCTTATAGCTTTTAATGCAGTGCTTAATTTTCTTTTTGCTTCAGTGTTGCTGTTGAGAATTCGGCTGCCTCCTCCCCCACCAATCTTATTTTGATCTTCTGTTTGTCCTTGAGCTCTGAAATTTTATGAGAAAGTACTTTGGTACAGTTATATTTTCAGTAATTGTGCTGGGCATTCAGTACGTCTTTTCTTTCCTAAAGTTCATATCCTTAGGTTCTAGAAAATTAATTTGAATTAAATATTTTATTTATTCCCCTCAGTTTCTCTCTTCTGACTTCCTGGAACTCCTTTTATTAGTTATGGGACCTCTAGCATTATTCTTTAAATTTTAAAATCTTTTTTCTCTGCATACTTTTTATTAGTCTTTTTTTCTATAACCGTTTATACAACATGGTGTTTTTGTTCATAGGTGTAATATGTTTTCTCATATATCCAAGAATATCAATGATAGTTTCTTGAAATTTTGTTTTCTCCCTGCATAGTTTGTTTATTCAAAGTTGCTTTTTTTCCCCTTGTTTTGTTTTCTCTCACACGTTAGAAGCCTTTTAGGCCGCAAATGGTGGCTCATGCCTGTAATCCCAGGACTTTGGGAGGCCTACGTGGGCAGATCACAAAGTATGAGATCAAGACCATCCTGGCCAACATGGTGAAACCGTCTCTACTAAAAATAGAAAAAAATTAGCTAGGCATGGTGGTGCGTGCCTGTAGTCCCAGCTACTCAGGAGGCTGAGGCAGGAGAATCACTTGAAGCTGGGAGGCGGAGGTTGCAGTGAGCAGAGATCGCGCCACTGCACGCCAGCCTGGTGACAGAGTGAGACTGCATCTCAAAAAAACAAAAAAAATTTTTAAATGTCTACTGGTCTTTAAATACCATATTTAAGGGTATACTGCTAAAAAGGTGATTGAGAGCTCCAAGTTCATGTGTGATGTTTGTTGTGGTTTTCACAAATAAGGGGTTCTAGTTGGTTTCATTCCCTGAAGAAGGCTTGGTGTCAGAATCTTGGGTCTTTTCCCTTTGATTTCCCAGAAAAAGACTCAGCTTAGGGACCGGGAAGATCTGGTAGTGAGTTGGAAAAAGGGGTTTGCTATCTACAGGGAGTATGGAAAGTTGACTTACTGCCCTGAAAAGTAAGATACTTCTCGACTCTGTCCAAACATCTCTTTTTAAACTTCTTTACAGAACAAACCTGCTGCTGAGGAAGAGCAGCAGTACCTTGCTCGCTTGGGTCTTCTAGCTGTGGAAAGTGAAGAGGAAATCAGGGAGGCTTAATTCCTAAAATAGACTTTTCAACCAGTTCTCTCATTTTTAGCCCCACTTTCACCCCCGATCTTCAGAGGCATCTGGTGCTCCCAGTTCCTGAGCCCTTTGGTGATTATGCAGTTAGTGAGTTTTGTTTGTTTTTCTTGCTGTTTTTACCTAAAGCCTACTTTAGAGTCACTTTTCTTGGAGTGTCAATCTTACATATGCTTTCCAGCTTTTAAAATTTTATTTCTCTTTGTTCTATTCCCATTTCCCTATTCTTATGGGTTTATGCCACTTTTTAAAAATTACTATAGTTTCAATGAGGTTTGGGGAGAGTAAGGTACAAAATAAATGTGTTCAGTCTACCATTTCTACGTGAAATCTTAAAATACATTTTAATAACTTAGAAATTTTAAAGAGTATATCACATTCATCAGAGGCTCCTCAGGGAGTTTAAAAGGTCAAAACTGTAAGTCATTATTTGCCACCTTTCACTTGTGTACAATGGAGTTTTCCAAAGGTTACGTAATGTGTGGTATTGCAGCGAATTAAGTGCAGAAACCGTTAGGAGAAACCCGATCTTTTCTCTTGTCAGACATTGAAGAGATTTGAAAAATGTAAAACAATACCTCTCTTTTCACTTTTTTCAGAAAATCCATTTTTATTAAAAATATCTTATGGTAATGTGATGGGTTTATTATTGTTATTTTAAACATGTTTATAAATATGTAAAAGTCTCAGTTTTCGTTTTGAATATGGTGAATGTCAGTAGTTGTAACTCACATAAACAACTCCTCAGGAATTTTTAAGAGTAAAGAGTCAAGGGATCAAAATGTTTGAGAACTTCTGTTCTAGAGAACCCTAAATGTAAATTGGAACTGGAACATGAATGCCACAGGATAAACATCACCGACACTCCACTGGTCTTATCTTTACATAGGACAATAATGTAATTTAATCCCCATTTTTATTAAATGTACCACCCCTGTGGTTTTATTTCTCTTTTGTTTTCCCTCCTAGTAATCCTTATGGCAACTAAAGGAAGCTACCAGAAGTCAATCTGTAGTCTTTCTCCCTAAAGCATATATGTTCTAGACTCTGCTAACTTAAATAATGAGAAATAAACCTAAGAGCCAAATTGTTAAAGTGTGCACTTTGTTCTCAAGGCGGTAAAAATTGTTTCTTAAAGAAAAAAGGTTTTTTAAAACTGTTCGTTACCTGTAAACAGATATATAATTTAATCTGTGGTGTCACAGTTTCATTAGGGTTGACAAACAATTAGGAAAAGTGAAACGTCTCCTTAAGAGGGGACAATAATGAAAAACACTGTGAGAAACACTGTGTTAGAGATCCTTTAACATCTTGCTTATTTCTTCTGTACTCGGCTTGCCCCATAACACACACTATAGAGCAGATGAAGTAGCCATAAATAACTTTGTAGGGAATCTAGTAGATCCCTTAAAGAGTAAGGTGTGGCAGTGAGGCATGTAGCAACCAGAGAGCCTGTGTCTGATCTCAGTGGGAGATCTTAGTTGTCCCTCAACCCTACCCAGTTGCCGTGCTGGAATGTGGGCCCAAAGTTGCCATTTTTTGTTTGTTTGTTTGTTTGTTTTTAAAGAAAAGCCAGAAACCTTAGTTTTTATATAAAATGTATGACTTATTAGAAACTAATTCAAAATTTTTTTTGACAATGTGTACATCAGAACGTCCATGAGCTACTAGTTTATGAACACACACACATACTCACTAGTGTAGTCTCTTTTGGTATGATGGAGTGTGTCTTTAATATATGACTCCTTTCAGTATCCTGAACTCTGAATCATCTTGCTCCTCTATGAATAACTTCAGTTGTTGGGTCACTACCTGTCTCAGGAAGCCAACTTGTTCTGTTTTTGGTTAACTGTTTGGTAGTTCTGTCTTACAGGAAACAGAAAAGTGTCTCTTTTAAACTTCAACTTACTAGTCCTGGTGTGTCCTGTGAGACACACAGAATAAAATTAACTCCTCTCTTATGTGTCAAGCCTCTAGGTTTGTGAATTTGGCTGTCATCTAAAATGCAATCCAAATTTTAAAAATTAGATTTACAAGTCAATTTTTATTTCTCCAGAAATGTATCGCATAGTAGTTAAGAGTGAACACACTGAAGTCAGACCACGAGGGTTTGAATCCCTTCTCTGCCTTTTCTGACCTCTGTGATCTTATGGCTTGTTATTTCACTATTTTATGCCTCCATTTGTTCATTTTTGATATAAGCATATTACTTTACTTTCGCTAATTACTGAATAGATAGTACATGTAAAGCCCTTAGAACAACACCTAGCACATGGTAAGTATTCAATAAATATTATTTAATATCTAGACTAAGCTAGATATTAATGATTAATATTAATATTAATGGAACTAGCCCTAGTTTTAAATTTTCTTATCATGTTTCACTTACAGCTTACTCATGAATGGAAGCAATATGGTGCATTGCAGAAGACGTTTAGGTTTTGTTCCCTGTCTTTTCCCCTCTGCCATCTCCCCCCAACTCATCTTCAAACCAGGTTACAGTGACTTTTATCTTTGTCTGCTCATATGTTTATAAATATAAATATATGTATATAGACACATTCATTCATTCTTGAAGGGGTGTGGGAACAAAAACCATTGGCTTAATGGGGAAAAAAGTGTAGGACTTCGGTCAGATGCCATTCTCAAGTAGCAGGTCCCCAAGTTGCACTTCTGTCCAACTTGGCTACAAAGTCAGGGGTTCTCACAACCCCCTCCTCAGGGTCTGTAATTTGCTAGAATGACTCACAGAACTCAAGACAATGCTGTGCTTACTGTTATAATTTATTATAAAAGATACAAATGAACAGCCAGATGAAGAGATAACTAGGGAGGTCTGAAAGAGTCCCAAGCACCAGAGCCTCTGTCTCTGTGGAGTTGGGGTGTGCCACCTTCCCAGCACATGGATGTGTTTTCCAACTCAGAAGCTCTTTGACTACTGTTGTTTAGGAGGTTTTGTGGAGTACATCGATAATATTGATCAAATCATACAGGCCACTGGAGATTGGGCTCCATCTCTATGCCCTTTTACCTCTTCTGAGACTGGAGGGTGGGCTGCAAGTTTCATCTTTTTAATCATGGCATGGTCTTTCTAGTGACCAGTCCCTATCTTAAAGCTATCTAGAAGCTTCTCAGCCTAATGTTATTACCGTGAAAAAGTCACACAGATTTCAGGGGTTTTAGGAGCTCTGTGCTAGGAACCTAGGACAAAGATCAATTATTTTTATTATGCTATACCTGTATGCCTGCAAATGGCACAAACTTCAAAGACTGATAATGAATCTTAAAATCCCTTTTGACTGAATGATTGCATCATTGAATTCCAATTTTTCTTGTATATTCTTTTCTAGTTCATGTTGGTTCAACCAGGAACTAAGCCCAGGTCTTAACTGCTCTAATCAAAATTACCACGCAAGAGAATGTTTTCATTTCTTGCAGTCCATAGTTTTCTGTTACTGTCCTCTGAATGACTTAGCTGGCCAAAAGATTGGAGAGTATATCTATTTCAGATCCATAAGAAAAGTTTTTATTTGAGAGATATTTAGAAGAAAGAATTCTCTTGTGTAGGAGCCAAAAGAAAACTTCCTTTTCATCCTCTGAAGGTTCACTGAAAATCAGCTGACAAACAGCAGATTAGTAGGAGAAATGGCATACAAATTTATTAATGAAAGGGAATTCGGGAAATGTGGATGATTTTAGAGGGGGATTGTAAATGATTTTTAGGGGAATTTAGTGGGCTTGAAGAACATTCAGTGGGCTTGAAGAACATAAAATGGCCTGGGACAAAGTCTGTTGAGCCTGTGAAGCACTCAGTGGTTTGTGACAAAAGTCTGTTGTGACAAAAGATGTGTTGACCAACTTCTGTCTTCCTGCCCTATGAGTTCAGTTAATGAAAGCTCAGGGAGGGGACCAAAGGTAATTTTCTTCTTCTTTGGTCAGCCTGGACTTTAGACAGATAAGGAAACTTCACAGAACAACTTCATTCTGTGCTTTGGGAGAAAGAGGATTGAAAGATGGGAAGGGACAGGGGAAGGTCAGAGAGACTCTAAGCCGCCTTTAGCATGTCAAGTGTCACAGTCTGAGCCCCAACACCTGCAAAAGTGAGTCTCTGGATTGGGATTATATGTATAATGGTGACATGACTAGACAAATATAAGGCTTTAATCCTGTGTTTACATCAAAGCTGAATCATCTTGGGTGTACTGTAGGCAGCTTCATCTCATATTTTATGGTGACCAGCTACAATGTCATTTGTTCATCATTACATTTAACAGTTCTGTGTCCCTTTACAGAATGCCAAGAGGTTTCAGAAACACGGATTCCCCTCTTCCGCAGCATCTCTATCCCTACTTGGAACTTAAAAGATCAGCAATAAATAGCCTTTGGATTTCATTTGGATTGAGCTAGGGAACTTATTTCCGATTGTTTTTTTCCTCACATAGAATCTATTTTGTACCATGAAGGTTTGGAATATAATGGGATTGTGAGGTGAGGTGAAAGTGTGGATGAGAGCAAATTTGTTTCAGGGCTCATCTGGAAAGATTGGGGTATTTTTTTCCTGGATATCTGAGAAATAAGTTTTCCCACTTCAACCTTAACTGGGAATTTTTGCTGTGGAGTTGGTTTTGGACCTAGTTGAGTGTCTCCCGACACCCCATCCTACATCATGCACTGTGGCTGCAGATTTTTTGTCCTTTATAGCAATCGGTATTTGCCCTCACTTCTTAGGGGGAAAGGAAAGGCAAGGATTAGTGAGAGCCAAGATCTGTGAATATATGGCTACCCAGTAGATGAGTAGTTTACCAGATTACTTTTTCTATTCCTTTCTTCTGATCACTTACTAGTTGAAGTTAGTAGAGAGGACAAGGTAGTAAGTGCTTTGGTAGTATAATACAATACCTATCCCCTCCTTCCTCCCTAACTACCTACAGTTTTAAAAACTGCTGCTGTATGCCAGAGGATACAGGCCCTCAGGAAATTTTATTTCCTTCAATACCCTATTTTCTATGAAAGGACACCTGAATTTCCCTATGTGATTAAATGAGTCTTAAACCCAGAAGTGTGGAGAGGACCAATTGTGGCAGTCTTCTGTTATAAAAACATTTAATTAGAATCTCTCTTCATTTAGCGTAACTATAGAATGTATTAGATAAGAGTCTTACCGTGTATTTCTGTGTAACTTCTCTTGCCATTATCTTCCATCTTGTATTCAGTTAGATAAATAGCATCTTTTAAAGTAATTCTGATGAGGTAAATTTAAAATACTGATTTAATTGAAAGATGAGAAGTATTTTTCAATTAAAAAAATTAACACATTATTACAAAAATTGCTTAACTTTAAAATCTCTCTTCAATAGCTTTAATGTTGATTTATATGTTTAAAGTCTTTGGATGAATTTTTAAACGCTAGCACTTGTCAAAAAATTATTAATTTGTATGTACTGTATTTTTTGTGGACTGAAAAAGGACATGTCTTTGCTGGCCATACAGGATTCATTTTGTTGTTCACTATTGAATTTTCTGCTGCTTCTATGAAAAATAGAAAACAGATATTATTTGAAATTCTGTGTGCCTGGTCAAGTATTAGTTGCCCAGTTGTCTTTTTAAAATAACTTTTAAAACTTAGTAGGGAATAGAGGAGATAACTGTTAGAGGATTTAAACTAGCCTTGATGAAATGATGCTGTTGCTGGATGAATTAATACTGATCTTTTCTCCTACAGAAAGCTGCCAAAAATATATGACTTTATTTCATTTAATATTTTAATCAATATAAACTACGTTTTGTTTTTATAAATTAAAAATTGTATTTAAAAAATTTTTCAGAAAAAAACCACAGCTGATTAGTCAATGTATATTTTGATTTACATTTTGAATACTTTTTATTATTCCTTCCAAAACAGACACTCCTAGAATATGCAGAGAAATGGAAAACTTCAGAAGATCCCTTACCTTTATTGGAGGTATACACAGTGGCTATCCAAAGTTATGTTAAAGCCCGACCTTATCTTACCTCTGAATGTGAAAATGTAGCCTTGGTTCTGGAACGCTTGGCATTGTGAGTAGACCTTTGAGTAAATAAACTAGATATAGCTTTAAAACACACACACACACGCACACACGCACACACACACACACACACACACAAACAACATTATATCTGAAGTCTTATGATAGTTTAATTTTAAATAGATTAGTTACGGGAAGTCTGCGTATGATATTAGAATTACTGGTTTTATTTTGCCTTGAATTTTAATAATTATTCCTATCCTTACCGACTTTTTGTTTTTTAGAAGCTGTGTTGAACTTTTACTATGTCTGCCTATTGAGTTATCAGATAAACAGTGGGAACAATTTCAGACACTGGTGCAGGTGAGAATCTTTATCTATAGATTTAATGCAGGTATGTCTTATGTCAGTTTTCTTACTCAAAAAATTATTCGGTTAAGCTTTAAGACATCTCAATAATGACAGACATTAATTACTGATCTTATTAACACTAGTGTCTTACATATAGTAGATCTCAATAAATGTTTGCTAAATGTATGTATACATTTAGATAGATTAAATAATCTTTATGATCAGTTAATTAGGGCTTTTGTCAGAGCAGTAAGAGAACACAAAAGAAAGTGCCCTCATTTGGATATAGAAGCAGTTAAACTGGTTTCTGAAAATCTTCAATGTGCTTTATAAGAATTTCACATATATCATTTAATCCTCATGACAATTTGTGTGGGTAGGTATGTTTTCCCCATTTTAAAGGTGAGGAAACTGAGGCTCATACTCTAAAATAATTATTTACTCAAACTTGTATAGCTAATGTCACAGAATAGTTATTCGAACTAAGGTTCTTTATTCCAAAGCCCATGCCTTTTTTCCTGTCTGAAAACACATGCTTTGTCTCTTTTAGTTAGTGTTGTTATTCTGCTTATGTGCGGTACTTCACAATTTAGCAGTTAGTTGTCTTGGAGTATTTTCAAGAATGTTAAATTTTGTTTCAAGGACTAGAGCTGGTTGTATTATAGCTTCAAGTAAATTTTGATTAATTGGTTAGTTAAAAAGAATGTTCCTGCCAGCTAATTTCAGAGCTATAATTCTCTTTCTCTGCATTTCTCTAGCCAGAGTTCTTAAAATATCTTTAGGCCTCAAGATTTTCTGTAAGAAACGTATTAAGGAGGTATAGCCTTAAATTTTGGAAGCATGTAAAATAAGCTATAGTTAAGCAAAGAAATATAGAAATATACTTTCCTATTTTAATATTAAATATTAAAATCTACATCAAATGCAACAGGCCCTTGAAGGTGGAATTCATATCTTATTTAATATCATAGGATTTTGCATAATGTCTTACACATAACAAATGCTTAATAACTGTTTGTTGAAATGAAAGTGTCTTGTCCTGTTTGTCACATTGCAGCTAACTTTTTTTTTTTGAGACAGAGTCTTGCTCCGTCTCCAGGCACCAGGCTGGAGTGCAGTGGCGCGAGCTCGGCTCTCTACAGCCTCCGCCTCCCGGTTTCAAGCAATGCTCCTGCCTCAGCCTCCCAAGTAGCTGGGACTACAGGTGCGCACCACCATGCCCAGCTAATTTTTGTATTTTTTAGTAGAGATGGGGTTTCACCATGTTGGCCAGGATGGTCTCGATCTCTTGACTTCGTGATCCACCCGCCTCAGCCTCCCAAAGTGCTGGGATTATAGGCGTGAGCCACCGCGCCTGGCTGCAGTTAACTTTTTGATCATGCGTTTTCTACTTCAGATATACGTAACTTGTATCTTAAGGTTTTTTTTCCAGAAAGTATTTTTAGGTAAATTATTTTGGAACTTCCTATTGTTTGCCATTCAGATACACCCCATCACAGAATTAATTAAATATGCATAAGCAGAATTCCTCATGCTACTGATTTTGTTTGCCAACGTAAGATAAACTTTTACACTTTCCTTTTTGAAACAAAAGGACTAGTTAATACCTTTTTAGATGGATTGTGAAGGAAATAACTATTTACATCCCTCTACATTCAGTTACTTCTTAAAGAAAACTTAGTAAAGCACCTGAACTTTGTTGGAATGGGAATATTTGTATGGCTTTGAGGAGTAGACTTTTTGTCTGAACATAGCATGCAGCTTTAAGAGTTTCTACAACACTTTGTTCTCATTTCTGAGCTTCCTCAAGGTTAGTTTATGCCTGTTTAACAGCATTTATTTCCTGTGTTTTAACTATTTAAACATTTCTTTACCCTACTAGAAGATAAGCCCCGCAAAGTCAGGGACCCAGTTACTGTCTTCCCTAGCACTTTGTCCATAGAAATTCTTGGTAAGCAGTTTCTGAATCGAATAAAAACTATTGGTCTTTTGTGGACTCAAGGCTATGCCTATTTCATGAGTACTTGGAAACAGCTAGCAGGCAGAGTTCATCATCAGGTTTAATGTGAAATTGCCAGTACTATACAGTGAATAAATGAAAAAATCATGCATTTAGTTATTTTCTTTTCATAATTCCCTTTTATTGGCATATGCGTAAGTTAGTCACTTAGCCCGTTATGCAAATCTTTTTATTAATGGTAGATTTTGGGGAAAACTTTTTTAAACACAGGATATAAAATGTGCAAGGTCTTTTATGCTTATGGATATTCTGATCATGTCCTTGAGGAATAACTATTCCTGGTTTAGATTTTGGGGAAGAAAAAAAACTACAGACTTATTTCTGTAAATACATTCCATTTATTTAAGATTTATAACTGATTTATTTCTTATCCTTGAAATTCATCTTTAAATACTAAAGTAAAGGAATTCAGCACTTTGTAATGTGATGTGAAATTTTTAAGTTAAAAGTCTTTTCAGAAGTTCAGTATTATATTTAAAGCCTGATAAGCTTGCTTTTAAAAATCTGTTGTAATTCTTTGGATGTTTATTTAATATTTATAGGTAGCTCATGAAAAGCTGATGGAGAATGGCAGCTGTGAATTGCATTTTTTAGCTACTCTAGCTCAAGAGACTGGGGTGTGGAAAAACCCGGTACTGTGCACTATTCTTTCCCAGGAACCATTGGATAAGGATAAAGGTAAATTTTCGAGAGAGAGAGAAAAAAAAAGAATAATTAGTCTAGAAAAATAAGTGTTAAAGTTATTTTGGTGTAAGTTATCTCAGGATATTCCAAAGAAGGATCATTTAATTAAATATCTTCTGAGATATGCTTGAGGCCCTGTACCTGTATTTTATTTTGGGGAAGATGTATTTATGTGATTATAGAATCTTAGAGTAACAGAGAAACTAGAATTTTTTCCCAGCATCTTTTCAACACTGAAATTCCCTCTAACATTCTGACAGGTGGCAATCCAGTTTATACTTGAGAATTTATTTGATAGTTGGAGAAGCACAAATAGGATATTAAATGCTCTTCCTCAAAATGGAGTAAGAAATCAGTGTTAGAACTCTTTAAGTCTTTTGTCTTTAAGATAAATACTCAGTTTATTGCTCAGTCTTCTTCCATCCCCTGCATTTTTGTTATATGAGTTCAGCCTGGTATCCTATTGAAAGTAGATGGCTAAATTACTTAACATGTGTAACACTTAATGTTTAGAGTTTAAAATTTGTGTAGACCCTGAAGAAAAGTACAGTTGTTTTCTAGATACTTTTCTTAAGATTATTTAGGAAAGTGCCCAAATATCACCCTAACCTTTCCCAAGGTATTTAACTGAAGAAGTAATTTTTTAAAAAAAATGTGTAATATATCTAATGGAAAAAGCATATATTTACCACTGTAAGCTTCTTCTGTCATTTATTGCTGCTTTTCTTGTTGATCAGTGGCAAATTCTAGGAAATTTTGCTATGTGATAGCAAGTTGTAAAGGCCATGAGAAGGGAGTATTAAGTCTATTGCTTGTGAGCTCTTCTGGTACTTTGATATTTACCCAAAGCCTTCCCAGCCAATCTTCAAACTTCTCTTTAGGCTGGTTATTCCTACTTGATTTCCATCTCCAGCATTTCTCCCTGCTTTCTTAATTGTTCTAGCAGTGTACCTGTTTCTTAGTTTTCACAAGAGGTTCATTTTTGGTATCCCCTACCTTCATGGATATCCAAAAGTTAGCTCCAGTGTTCTCAAGACCTTGGAAGGAGATCCTTTCATTACTCAAAATAATAATAATAATAATATATTTATTTATTTACTTATTTATTGAGACAGGGTCTTGCTCTGTGGCCCAGGCTAGAGTCCAGTGGTGTGATCATGGCTCTCCACAGCCTCAACCTCCAGGGTCAAATTATCCTCTCAGCCTCCTGAGTAGCTGGGACTACAAGCACATGCCACCACACTCAGCTAATTTTTGTATTTTCATTTTTTGTAGAGGCAGGGTCTCCCTGTGTTACCCAGACTGGTCTCAAACTCCTGGGCTTAAGCAATCCTCCCACCTCAGCCTTTCAGAGTGTTGGGATTACAGACATGACTGACCACACCCAGCCTAACAATAAATTTAAAAGTTGAGAATCATAGATTTTTTTTTTTGCCTTGCCATATTAACTTTATTCCCAATAGATTAATACCAATTTGCTTTACTTCTAGCACCAAATTATACTTTCTGATTTCTCAGCTTTTAGAAATATTAGATGGGATGTATTAGTAATAATATCAAATTACAAGTTCCTAACAGTTGGAAAGTGCTTTTATATGCATGATTTTATTTAATCATCATAGTGAATCCTATGAAAAAAAGGTAGGATCTTTATTGCCCCTATTTTTGTTTGTTTGTTTTTTGAGGAGGAGGAGGAGTTTTGCTCTTGTTGCCCAGGCTGGTGTACAATGGCGCTATCTCAGCTCACCACAACCTCCGCCTCCCAGGTTCAAGTGATTCTCGTGCTCCAGCCTCACGAGTAGCTGGGACTACAGGCATGTGCCACCACGCCGGGCTAATTTTGTATTTTTAGTAGAGTTAGATTTCTCCATGTTAGTCAGACTGGTCTCAAACTCCTGACCTTGTGATCCGCCCACCTCAGCCTCCCACAGTGCTGGGATTACAGGGGTGAGCCACTGCGCTAGGCTTATTGCACCTATTTTTCAGGTGAGAAAATAGAGGCGCAGAAAGATGAGTATTTTTTCCATATCACATTACCAGTGGTGAGAGGCAGAGTCAGGATTAAAGTCAGACATGAACCTCTCCCTATTATGCCTTGTTGCATCTAGACTAATAAAATAAAGTTGCACTTACTCTAAGGAGTGTCTCCTTTTACCATTGTCAATTTCTGAACAGCATTTTGCCAAATTCACACATTATGCTAAAGCGGGAAAAAAGGAACCTTTATCTTAGCAGACATTTGAACTTTATTTGAAAAGATAATGTGCTTGATTTCTTTACTTGTTTGAATGTGCCTAACATTGTATCTGCTAACCAGTGTCTCTGCCCATCTCTGTGCTGCTTTATTTCTTGATCTTTTTCTGTCATAGCCACTGGAATAGTTAGGACTATGCAGCCAGGAGGAGTTTCCCGCAAATTAGATGGATTGTAGGTAGCCAGACTAATACAATATAGCTCATGAAGCAGCCAGAGAGATGTTACATGATTCAGAGATTTGCAGCCATAATCTAGCCTGCAGCAAGTTTGAAGAGTAAGAGCTCAGAGAATAATGAGTATACCGCTATAGGTTATATTCATTAGTTTGTTTATAGTGAAGCCTTTGAAGTTTTGATGTAGTATTTGAACAGTAAATAACCTGATTAATTCTGAGTTGTTTTAGTTTATTTTTTTTAATTGACTGATTTTGGACCTACTAAAGCCCAGCTCAACCAAAAAATATGCTTTGATTTGGGAGTAAAGGTGGACAGGACTCAAAGATGCTGATTTCACTTCAGAGTTTGAGTATTCCTAGAGTGAGGTGGCTCTAATAACTAAACCAATATAAGTCAAGTAGATGGTTTTTAATATCAAAGGAACTTTAGGCATACTTAAATATTACTTATGCCTCTCTTTAGTCAAAATCTTGGGATTGGAAAGGTACTTAATGCTCAATTATTTGTTACACAATTTTAATTCCCCTCTAAAACTTCACTGATAAATTAGCCTTTACATAAGTACCATACTCTAGAAATGATAAATTAGCCTTATTTTATAAGCCTCACTTATCAGTGATAAAGGCTAATTTATCACTTCTAGAGTATGGTACTTAGTTCAGTCTGTTCTTAGCCTGCAATTAGAAAATCTTCATTGTGAAAATTGTGAAAACTAATTCTTGGAGTTTCCCTCTTTTGGATCTGGTGCTTCCTCTAAAGCCATAGTAAAGTATAAATCTCTCTTTCACTTGGTAGCAATTGAGATTTTTGAAGATTGCCATCATGTCTACGCTTAGTCTTCTTTTTTTTTTTTAAATTTTTAATTTGTGTGGATATATAGTAGGTGTATATATTTATGGGAGTTTTCTTTTGTAGACTAAAAACCTTGATGTGGAATAATTATAAATCTACGATCGTGGTTCCTCCTTTTTGAGTGCATTTTATGTTTTTGTGGTTCTCTTTAATATATAAATCTCAGCATTTAATCTGAACTCTAAATATGATCTGGCCAGTTTTGAGGTCAGTGGTACACCTCTTTCTCTTCATCCTAACAATTTATGCTTAAGTTAGTGTAACCTAAGATGACATTATCCTTTTGGGCAGCCATGTCATTTTCACAACTTAATGAGGTCACTAAAATCACGTAAAATTTAAAAAAAATAAATGCTAACTTTGAATTATGTCTTCTCAATCTACATTTGTATACTTTTGGTACACAAGTTTATTACCTTTTTCTTCCTGTTTAATTTTACCGTTATTAGATCCATTCTGTCTCCCCAACTTGTCAAGATTCTTTTTAATCCTGATTTTATTATTCGAAGATTTTGTCCTTCCCAATTTTCTCTCATTTTGCAGACTTCATTTGCATATACTCTGTTGACATCCAGGTTCTTGTTCATAACCATAGAAAAGTCATGTCCAGAAATCAAGCTTCTGGGATACTTACAAAAATCTTTCTGCTTGCCTTTAGTTCTTACATCCATATCCATTGATTATTATTGTTTTGTCAAATATACCTATTTTCCCACATGCTGGCCCGTGGTTCTCCTTTTCTGTCTATAAGGATTTGGTGAAAGACCATAACAGGTGTTTGGCTAAAGCTCTCTTACGTAAGGTTTCTCAATACTGAGGTTAGTCTGACCTGATTTATTTTTTATATAAACATTTTATTTTAGAATAGTTTTAAATTTATAGAAAAATTGTGAAGAGTTTCCATATACCCTATACCCAGTTTTCACTATCATTAATATCTTACATTAGTTTGGTACATTTGTCACAATTAATAAACTAATATTTATACTTTGTTATTAATTAATCCATACTTTATTCAGATTTCCTTAGTTTTTACCTAATGTCCTTTTTCTATTCCAGGATCCCATCCAGGATACCACATTACATTTAGTCGTCATGTCTCCTTAGGCTCCTCTTGGCTGTGACAGTTTTTCAGACTTTCCTTGTTTTTGATGACCTTGACAGTTTTGAGGAGTACTGGTCAGGTATTTTGTAGAGTGTCCCTCAATTGGGATTTGTCTGATGTTGTTCTCATGATTAGACTGGGGTTATGGGTTTTGAGGAGGAAAACCAGAAAGGTAAAGTACCATTGTCATCACATCATATAAAGGGTGTATATTGTCAACATGACTTATCACTGTTTGGGGTTTTTTTTTTTGGGGGGGGTGGGGGGTGTTTTTTTGTTTTCTGGGTTTTTTTGAGAAAGGGTCTCACTCCATTGCTCAGGCTGGAGTGCAGTGGTGCAATCCCAGTTCACTGCAACCTCTACCTCCTGGGTTCAAGTGATTCTCCCACCTCAGCCTCCCAAGTAGCTGGGACCACAGGCGTGCGCCACTGCCTGGCTAAACTTTTTTGTATTTTTTTATAGAGATGGGGTTTCACCATGCTGGTCAGATCTCGAGCTCCTGACCTCAAGTGATCCATCTGCCTCGGCCTCTCGAGGTGCTGGGATTATAGGTGCAAGCCACTACACCTAGCCAACTTACCACTGTTGATGTGAAGCTAGACCACCTAGCTGTGGTAGTCTGTTTCATGTTTCTCCACTGTGAAGTTACTCTTTTCTCCCTTCCCATGCTGTATTCTTTATAATGAAATTACTATGTGAAGCCCATACTTGAAGTGGGAGATTATGCTCCATCTCCTTAAGGGGGCAGTATCTACATGTTATTTGGAATTCTACAGAGGAAATTTGTCTCCTCCCTATTTATTTATTTGTTTAATCAGTCATTTATATTAGTATGGCCTTATACATACTTATTTTATACTTTGGTCATAATATGATGTTACTTAATTTTGTTTCTCAATTTGTTCCTGCTTTGGCATGGGAGCTCTTTCCATTGACTCTTGTGTCCCTCGTCATGGGTTTTGTTTTTGGTTTTTGTTTGCTTGTGTGTGGTTTTTCTTTTTTTTTTTTTTTTTGAGACGGAGTCTCACTCTGTCACCAGGCTGGAGTGCGCTGGTGCGATCTCAGCTCACTGCAACCTTCACCTCCTGGGTTTAAGCGATTCTCCTGCCTCAGCTTCCCAAGTAGCTGGGACTATAGGCGTGTGCCACCATACTGAGCTAATTTTTGTATTTTTAGTAGAGATGGGGTTTCACTGTGTTGGCCAGGATGGTCTTGAACTCCTGAACTCAGGTGATCTGCCCGCTTCAGCCTCCCAAAGTTCTGGGATTACAGGCATGAGCCATTGCACCAGCATGTTTTGTTTTTTGTGTGATTACTTCCTTGCTTTCTGGCACTATAATACGCTCAAGGCTTATCTTGCGTATTTCCTGCCTGAGTCCTGGAATCAACCATTTTTCTAGGGATCACTTGCTCCTTTTATTGGAGAATGGTATTAGAAACCAAGATCCATATTAAACTAAAGATGAATTCTTACTGATGTCTTCAAGTCTAATTCATGAACACAGAGATCATTCCAGCCTGTCCTTCCCTTGTTTATCTGTAACCTCCCACTTCAACAAAATGTCATATAATTGGAATCATACAGCGTGTATGTAGCCTTTCAGACTAGCTTCTTTCACCATTGGCCATTCATTTACTTAATCCTAGTATACCCTATAGGAAGCAGCTTTATTAATTATAGTACAGTGCTTTTGTACAGTTCTTTTTGACTTTATTTTTACATTCTCCACTCATTTCCATAGTTAGTTAGGTCAGCACCTTATTTCTCCGTTTCTTTCAATGAGGTTCTTTTCATACATTTGTAATACAGTTAGATTATTTTGTCACATTCTGTATTCCATCTTGGACTTCCTGAACCTCCTCAATAATTTTTTTTTCAATTTGCATAGCTTAAGATTTCCTCTTTGTGTTGTATAGTTTTATAGGTTTTGACAAATGAATAGTGTCATGTGTTCATCATTACAGTATTTTACATAGTCATTTCACTCCCTTAAAAAAAAAAAAAACCTGTGCTTCACCTATTTAACCTTCTCCCAAAAACCTGACAACTACTGATCTATTTGTCACCTCTATAGTTTTGTCTTTTTCAGAATGTCATATAATTAAAGCTTTTCATTCAGGCTTCTTTCACATAGCATTGTAAATTTAACATTTATCCGGGTTTTTATGTGTCTGTTAAACTAATGAGTTTGTGGATACTGTACCACAGAATCCATTCACACCTATTAAAGGTGAGTGGCTAAACAAACTGTGGTACATCCATATAATGGAATATTATTTAGTGATAAAAAGGAATCAGCTAATTGCTTATTCACCTGTTAAAGGTGAGTGGCTAAACAAACTGTGGTACATCCATATAATGGATGCCAGTTTTTGTTGATTTGATTAAAGGCATTATAAACATTTGCATGCAGGTTTTTGTGTGGATGTCAGTTTTCAGATCGGTTGGTTGAAAATACCTAGTAGTATAATGGCTATATCATATGGTAAGACTGTGTTTAGCTTTGAAAAAAACTGTCTTCTAAAGTGCCTATACCATTTTGTATTCTCATCAGCAATGAATGATAATTCCTTTTGCCTCAGACCCTTACCAGCAATTGGTATTGTCTGTTTTTGGAATTTTAGCCATTCTAATAGGCATCTAGTGATATCACATTGTTATTTTAATTTGCATTTCTGTAATGACAAATGATTCTGAACATCTTTTCATATGCATATTTGCCATCTGTATATCTTTGGTGAGGCATCTGTTCAGATCTCTTGCCTATTTCTTAATTGGGTTGTTTGTTTTCTTATTGTTGAGTTTTAACAGTTCTTTGTATATTTTGGGTACAAGTTCTTTTTCAGATATGTGTTTTGCAAATCTGTTCTTTCTTGCTTGTGAAAGAATCCTCTTGTGGCTTGTCCTTTCTCTTAAGAGCAACTTACAGAGCAGAAGTTTTACATTTTAATGAAGTCCAGCTTCCCAGTTTTTTCTTCCATGGATCATGCTTTGGGTATTTTATCTAAACTTTCATCCCCAAATCCAAGGCCATGTAGATTTTTCTATGGTCTTTTCTAGAAATTTTGTAATTTTGCATTTTACATATGGGTATGTGATTCATTTTGAGATGAATTTCTGTGAAGAGTGTAACTTAATTTATGTTTAGTGAATTCATCTTGGCTCTTACTAGTCACACTTCTTTTTCTGAACAATCACAACCCATCTTTTTAATATAATTAATTTTTAAACTCTTATTCAGGATTACATCTGTTGTTGTTTCTACAGTTTTGCAAGAAGTACCATCAGCCCCGTTTTGAAAATTACATTTTGCCATCTGTTTTCACTTATTCTATGGTTTGTTCTACTCTTGAATCTGAAGCTTATCAAACTATCATAAGAGTAGAAGAAGTATACTTTTCTCTGCCGTCATAAATAATACATAATCAAACCCAAGTAACAGACTTTCCTAAGAAGGTACCACCATTCTTAATTGTATTGTTTTTAGCATTTTTGGTGAGTCAGATGTCATCTTGAGTTTTAGCTTTATTAACATTTTGCATAGGTTGTTAGTACCAAGTGTCTGACACTCATGGTACATCCTTGGTGGTCCTAAACCTGCTTTCCTTCTTTTGTATGTATTATTTTAAAATCTGAGCTCTGAGACAACTCCCTATTATAGTCACACTGAATTTTTTAGTCACTTGACTTCTATATTGGGTTAATTTGCAATTGCATAAATTGCATTTTTGTCAGCTTGCCAGTCCGTTCTTGCATCACACTGCAGTTCTCTTTTTCTCCCCCCAGAACTCTTTTGTTTTCAAAGGAAATTTCTAAAGCTTAAGCTTTTCTATGATACATATAAATCATTCATGGTTTGTGGGAAATAAGCCCTTATTTTAGTAATAAACTTTGCATTTTAAAGTGAACATGAAAAAATTGTTCTTAGTTTGCTAGAATTAGCGTATCTACGATGCAATAATATTTTAGAGGGAGAAGAGATGAGAGGAGAAAGCGAGTGTTAACTAATATTGCCCAGATAAATAGGCTGAGGTCAGATCTGATTACATGCAGATTATACCCTACTATTTTATAATTAAATATAAGTAATTACATGACCCTAAGTTTTCATTTTAACCAAAAAGGATTTTTAAATACACTCTTTGGTTTCTTTTTTTTTTTAATTAAATTTTATTTTACTTATTTTTTTTGAGATGGAGTTTTGCTCTTGTTGCCCAGGCTGGAGTGCAATAGTGTGATCTGAGCTCACTGCAACCTCTGTCTTCTGGGTTCAAGCGATTCTCCTGCCTCAGCCTCCCCAGTAGCTGGGATTAGAGGCATGTGTCACTCCTGGTTAATTTTGTATTTGTAGTAGAGACTGGGTTTCTCCATGTTAGTCAGGCTGGTCTTGAACTCCTAACCTCAGATGATCTGCCCGCCTCAGCCTCCCAAAGTGCTGGGATTACAGGCATGAGCCACTGTGCACTGCCTGGAGGAAGGGAGGGAGAGAGAGAGAGATTTTTTTTTTTTTTTTTTTTTTTTTTTTTTTTTTTTTTTTTATTTGTTTTTTTTGAATGACACCCGGGCTGGGTTGAGGTGTAAAAAAATAAAATAAAACCACCAACCACCCCCGGGGTCAAAAGAATAAAAGGGC
>CAUYLG010075305.1:0-32891 GCA_963573385.1 Cacajao melanocephalus | reverse complement strand
CCATGTGTTCTCATTGTTCAACACCCACCTATGAGTGAGAACATGTGGTGTTTGATTTTTCTGTACATTATAATTTATTTCAGTGACACCTGTTATAAGGTTACACAGTCCACATGTACTCTGACTGTGAGCAAACCTGTTCACTGGCCCTCCAGATAAGCTCTCTATTGGCCTCTGCTGCCCTTCCCTTCACCCAACTTGTATCCTGGTTTTGTTCCTTACATGAGTTTTTCCGTAGTTGTGTTGAAAAAACTTTAGCTCGCTTCCTCAGACATGCCCCATACAAGAAAAGTGCTCTTGATTAAATCCATTTTTCTTTTTGCATCTCCATTTCATAGACTGATAGTGCATATCAGTATATTAAGACCCCAAGATATGTTCTAGCAAGAAGCACTCTTTCAGCTGGATTAATCTCATATTTCATAAGCCTATTTAAACAAAGAACTATTTTGAGTCTCTCTAATGAAGAATCCATATTCAATAAATGTTGTTTGAGGAATGCTGCATTTCATTCCTTCCCTACGTCCAGGAATCATAAGCTTTTTAAACTTAATTTTTACCTTGCTTCTTTCAATTACAATAAATACCAGAGTAGTTCCAGATTTTTTTGTTCTTCTAGGGGTTAGTCCTTTTACATAATGAAAATAGACTGCCTGGGTTTGAGTCTTGAATCCATTACTTACTTAACACATAACTGGGCAAATTACTTTATCTGCACCTCAGGTTCCTTGTATGTAGAATTAAGATAATTGATAGTATTTTTTTTTCAATAGGAGTGCTATGATGATTAAATGATATCATGCATAGAAATGAGTTCCATATTTTCTTATTTTCTGTTCATAGATGTTAGCTGCTATTACACATAATATTATATGATTTTTATTATAATTATTATTTAAAACAAAACAGCCAACAGTTAAGGCCTATAAATCTTTCTTTTATATATACATTTTTTCTTAAGGCAAAATTGATCAAAACTAGATTTGTCCAGCTTGACTTAAATGTCATCCTGTTTTTATTTTAAATCAGCATTGCTCAACAAAATCTGATTTTAGAATGGGTGTGATATTGTACTTATGTATCACTGAAATCAGAAGTTATGTATCACTGATATAAGAAGTATGTTAACTAAATGTTTTTCCTCTTCCACTCCTATCTATGTAACATGTTACAACAATTCCATTTGCTATCTTACTAGTGTTAATGCCGTAATAGAAAAACCCAATGTTGATAGTACTATTTAAAATATAGTTATATGCATTTATTATATTCCAGCCACTGCACATCAAATATCCCTGAAAAAAAGTACTGGAGAATTGTAAGCCTCATGTTAGCCAATTGTTTATTCTAAGCACTTAGATAATAACTAGAATTCTCTAGTTATTAGTTCATATTATGTTCAGGAGAGCTGTGCATGTTGAGTAGGAATCCGCATTAATCTCATTTTCTAAATGAAGCCTTCAAGGCATATGGAAATTTTATTTTTATATTTCTGATGATGGAAGTGGAAAAACATAGGCTAGTTATCAGGTTGGAGGAAACCATGATTAGGACCTTTCCAGGATTAGCTGTTACTATTAAGGGTCTTTTGTTTGGGAAGTCAGAGAATAGGAGTGGCAACTCTTTAATCCCAGTCACCAGACAGTGTGTACAAAACAGGATCTTTTACCTTATAAAGGAAACATAAGGCCAGTGAAGTAGGGAAGGCCGGGGTTGAATTGAATAGGGTTACACTTTATCACAAACTAAAATTTAGTGATAGAAAAGACACATGTCCCATAGGTTCCCTAAATCTTGCTCTGTATAGCAGTCTTCCTTAAGTTATGTATATATTATCAATGGGAGAAAAGCAGGTTAGATCCTCTATTCAGCGTCCTCTGCCTTTCCCTGCAGGAAGCTGCCCAAAAAGGAGGGATTTTGTATATGAGAAAATATTCTAAAAACTATCCTTGAAAACTTAAACTTACCCTGGCAAATGTACATAATATGATACAATCATTTAATAATCAGTTTTATTGTTCTTATAAAACTCCTGATTTAGAAGCAATAAGCTTTTGGGCAAGTGTTCTTTTGGCTAATGTAATGATGGAAGTGATTTTATGATGCACATAGCACAAGGGCTCCTTACAGAATTGTTATTGTTAATATTATTATTTTTGGCTGAATTTCTTGGCTGTATTCTCTTTATCCTTGAACAGAATATGATTTTCTTATTCTGTGAATTCTTATTCTGATTTTCTTATTCTTTCTTATGACTGGGAAGGGCAGGAGTCCTAAGAAGATTATTTAACTTCCAGTAGGCAGGGCTGTACCTATCTTGTTCATCACTGAATCTCCAGGACTGGATACATACCTGGAACCAGAGAGCTTCAGAAAATATTTATTGAATAAATGGATGAAGGAATGACTAAATAAAATGTTTTCTCCTTGAATTATCCAAATAAGCTACTTAGAATTCAAATTACTGAATAATTTTTCAGTCTTCCACTTTGCTTGGACACCGAAAATTGCTTTCGGAAAAGTCAAAAATTAATTTGGAGCCCTTTTCAAGAGCAGCTTTTTCTAGAATCCAATGTATAATATAAGTATAAAAGATGTCTTATTTCCTATCTATTGCTAACTTCTTCAGTTGCCAAAGGCAAGAAGACAAGTATCTCTCAAATGCAATGCAGACAAACTGCCTACTGCTATTTAATGAAAAGGAAACAAAATTGATCTTACACGGTACTTTTAGATAAATAAAAATATTTTTTAAACCCTCAAGCCAGAAAACTTCCTGAGAATAATATTGAATGATTGCTTGGTGTTTCTTTCTTTACAAAAATATCAATATAAATTCTCTATGATAGATGAATTTTATCTTCTTTTTCCAAAAGTCAACCAAAAAATAATTGTTACTATATATAATATACATAGCTCTTTATTGCTGGAGGTCTTCTCAAAAACTTGTACTCTGAGATTTATCTCAAAGGCAATAAAAATAAAGTTATAAAAATATTTAAATTGGCAATATATTTTTTCCTGCTGTTTCACAGACCAAAGAGTGAGAAAAAAAGACTCACTGGAAATGCATTTGTTAATAATTTGCACATAGAGTATCATGGAATATTTTTCCTACAAATAACTTTATATTAGAGATGAATCTTCCTATAGCTTCTAATTCAAACCATGTATTTTAGATTTAATATTAGGAGTCACTCTTAACTATCTCACATGAAGGACAGGGAATAGATCAACAACATCTCTGATAATAATAGAATATAGTTATAAAAAGAAGAGCCAAAATCATGATAAAGATTGCCATAGCTTTCAAAATGTATAAAATTACCATTGGGCTTGTTGCTTTGGATAGGTATAAATTCAAGTTAAAAAGTTCTTTATGAAAAAGAAAGAATCTTTAAAATCTCAAGCAAAGGTGCATTTCCCAGCTTTATTTGTTTTATTATTACTGACATCCAAAACACAAGTTACATATCAGCTTTTGAGATTAAGTCTTACTCTCTCCTTGGTGTGTGTGTGTGTGTGTGTGTGTGTGTGTGTGTGTTCTTCCCAAATTAAAGTAATAATTCTATTGCTTTGCAAAGCACAAAACAGTGATTATGGGAAAATGGTAATGTTTATGGGAAAATGTACTGGTTTATATATACCATTAGTCTTATTAATTTAAAGCACTTTTCTGTGCAGATATTTTCCTATTCCCTATGTTTTCATTCAGAAAGCACACATGGAGCCTTCCTTTAAAATATGTCAGCAGCTCCTTTACTGAACCCTCACTGTGGACCCAGCACTGCCTTAGGCTTTATGAGACATGATTCTGGCACTCAAAGATCTCATATTTTAACTGGGGTTGCTGGGTGATAACGGTTTGGATCTGTGTCCCTGCAAAATCTCATGTTGACATATAATTCCCAGTGTTGGAGGTGGGGCCTGGTGGGAGGTGTTTGGATCATGGTGGCTGATCCCTCATGAATGGCTTAATGTCATCCCTTTGGTGATGACTGAGTTTATGACAGATTGGGCTGTTTGAAAGTGTGTGGCACCTCCCTCCTTGCTCTCTTGCTTCTGCTCTGGTCATGTGATATGCCTGCTCTTGCTTTGCCTTGTCATGAGTAAAAGTTCACTTAGGCCTCCCCACAAGCCAAGCAGATGCCAGTGCTTTGCTTGTACAATTTGTAGAACCATGAACCAATTAAATCTCTTTTCTCTATATATTACCCACTCTCAAGTATTGCTTTATAGCAATACAAGAATGGCCTAATACAGAAAATTGGTACTGAGGAGTGGGACATTGCTATAAACATACCTGGAAATGTAGAAGCAGCTTTGGAACTGGGTGATGGGCAGAAGTTGGAAGAGTCTGAAGGACTCAGAAGAAGACAGGAAGATGAGTGAGAGTTTGAAACTTCTTAGAGGCTGCTTAAATGGTTCTGACCATAATGCTGATAGTGATATGCACAAGTGAAGTCTAGGCTGCTGAGGTCTCAGATAGAAATGAGAAACTGATTGGAAACTGGAGAAAGGTTACCCTTGTTATTCTGTAGCAAAGAATTTGATGGTTGTATTGTGTCCATGCCCTAGGGCTCTGGGGAAGTTTGACATTAAGAATGACAACCTAGGATATCTCGTGGAGGAAGTGTCTAGGCAGCGAAACATTCAAGATGTGGTCTGGCTGCTTCTAACATCCTGTACGCAGATGCAGGAGCAAAGAAATTACTTAAAGTTGGAATTTATATTTAAAGGGAAAGCAGGACTTAAAGTTTTGAAAATTTGCAGCCTGGCTGTGTGGTAGAAAAGAAAAGCCCATTTGCAGGGGAAGAATCTAAGTGTCCTGGGGAGTAACCACTTACTAGAGATATTTACATGGGTAAAAAAGTGCCAGGTGCTGACAGCAGAGACAATGGGAAAAAGGCCTGAAAGGCATTTCAGAGATCTCTGAGGCAGCTCCTCCCATCACAGGCTCAGAAGCCTAGGAGGGCTGAATGGTTTCATTGGCCAAGCCCAGGGCCCCATTGTCCTGTGCAGTCTTGGGAAACTGCTCCCACATCTCTGCTGTTTCAGCTCCAGCCATGGCTCAAAGGGCTGCAGATATAGCTCCGGCTGCTGCTTCAGAAGGTGCAAGCCATAAGCCTTGGAGAGTTCCATGTGGTGTTCCTGTGGGCATGCAGAGTACAAGAGTGAAGGAGGCTTGGCAGTCTCTCTGTAGACTTCAGAGGATGTATGATGAAGCATGGGTGCCAGGCAGAAGCCTGCTGTGGAGGTGAGCCCTCATAGAGAACCTCTACTAGGGCAGTATTGAGGGGAAATTTGGGGTTGGAGGCCCTATGAGACCCACTGGGGCACTGCCTAGTGGAGCTGTGAGAAGGGGGCTGCTGCCCTTCAAACCATAGGACAATAGTTCTACTGGAACCTTTACATCTTGAGTCTGTAGGCACTTGAGTCTGTAGGCACTCAACTTCAACTAATAAGAGCAGCTGTGGGGGCTGAACCCTGGAAATCCACAGGAGTGGAACTGGCCAAGGCCTTGGGAACCCATCCTTTGCTACAGTGTGTCCTGCATATGGGACATGGAATCAAAGGAGATTATTTTGGAGCTTAAAGATTTAATGACCTAAAGATTTAATGGAGCTTAAAGATTTAATGGGTACCAGACTTGCATGTAGCCTGTAGCCCCTTTGTTTTGGCTAATTTCTCTCTTTTGGAAAGGGAGTGTATACCCAATGTCTGTACTCACATTGTGTCTTGGAAGTAAATATATGTTATATGTTTTTTAATTTAATAGGCTCATAAGTGTAAGGGACTTGTCTTGTTTCAGACTTTGGACTCTGGACTTTTGAATGACGATGAAACAAATTGTGACTTTGGGGGAACTATTGGCAGGAGATGATTATATTTTGCAATGTGAGAAGCGCATGGGACTTGGGGGGCCAGGGGCAGAATGATATGGTTTGCATCTGTGTCCCCACCAAATCTCATGTTGAAATATAATCCCTAGTGTTGGAGGTGGGGCCTGAAGGGAGGTGTTTGGATCAAAGGGGCAGATCTCTCATGAATGGTTTAATTACATCTCCTTGATGATGAGTGAGTTCATTCAAGATTGGGTTGTTTAAAACTGTGTCACACCTCCCTCCCCATTCTTGCTCCTGCTCTGGCCATGTGACATTCCTACCCCTACTTCATCTTCTGTCATGAGTAAAAGCTCCCTTAGGCCTCTTCAGAAGCTGATCAGATGCCAGCACCATAACTGTACTGCCTGCAGAACTGTGAGTCAATTCAATCTCTTTTCTTTATAAATTATTTAATTTCAGATATTCCTTTATAGTCAGGCAAGAATGGCTGAAACATTGGACTTTCAAGGGAGACACTGGTAAACAAAGTGACTCTGTGAAAAACCAGGTACTCACATAGAAAACAAGTAAGGATCCAGAGGATGATGGAAGGTGTGCTTCCATTTCTAAGCCCTTGCTAATGCTTTTTCTTCCACTTTGAATGCCACCCTCTTCCTTTAGAAATCCTGCCCATCCTTAAAAACTGGCCCAATGATGTCTTCTTTAAGAAGCCTTTTCTTATCACTCTAGTCAGATTGATCTCTCCCAGCCCTGTAGTCTTACCTTTTTTTCTGTACTAATTCTATGGACATTATTATATATGGGTTCATATTATATTATTTACATATATTAGGAAAAAATATCTCCTTTAGTTCCTGAACGGCCAAAATTAGATTTTTTTTGTATCTTGGGATGGTCCACAGTATCAAAAACAATGTCATTCATTTATTGAGTAGGTGATCCATATGCTTATTGAATGGATGTTTGTGTAATTGAATGATTGAGTCACAGGAATTTGTATAAAAGCTATAAAAAGAGATTTGTATTATTTATTACAGTTTACTATGACCTTCCCCATAGATTATATTTCTTAATTCTCTAAGGTAATAATTATCATTGTCACCTTACCTATCAGTTAACCATGGATCAGAGAGGTTGAGAAACTTGTTTAATCTCAGAAAGCAAATAAATGGCAGAGCTGACATTTAAACCCAGGTCCTTTGGCTCCAAAAAAAGGTCCAATGCTCTTCCCATTTCCTCATTCTATTTTTATTTTAAAGACATTTATTCTATTTAGCATCACTATTAGACTTTTACATTTAGCAATCAACATCATGGATGCAAAAAAAAAAATCTACATTAAAACCCTTTGTTGGAATGCTTTACACTTTCCATAGAAGAGAAACTAAAATAACCTGTTATACAATTAGTCACAATTACAGACCTCAAGATTTTTGCCCATACACATGAATATTTGTCTGAAACATGTCTTCTTTGTAGAAGCTAGGCTCTGCCACCACTGTGCTTGGCTGAGCTCACAAATCTGTTGTGACCTGTAGCTTCCCTGTCACGTCTCTGGCTCTCCTCTCCTGCTAAGCTTTGTTTCCTAATTAAAATCTTCTGCCACTGCCATAGCTACTGCTACCACTTGAACCACCCTAGCTGCCTTGGTTTTATGGTTTGGCAAAGTATTGGCCTCTACCACCTTTGGGGCCACAGCTTCTGCCTCCAAAGATTCCTCCCTTCATGGGTCCAAAATTTGAAGACTGATTGTTGGAATTGTCAAAAATCACTGTAGATTCCACCATCTCTAAAACTGCTTCCATCATTACCAAATCCATTATAGTCATTCCTACTGCCACTAAATCCACCATCGCCATGGCTGCCACCAAAGCCACCACAACCACTGAAGTTTCCTCCATTACCAAAGTTGTCGTTCCCACCTAAACCACCTCCACGACCACCACCAAAGTTTCTAGAACCATTCTTTGGCTGGATGAAGCATGTGCCATCTCTTGCTTTGACGGGGCTTTCCTTACTTCACAATTGTGGCCATTCACAGTATGGCATTTCTTAACGACAATCTTATTCACTAAGTCATCGTGGTCAAAGGTTATAAAGGAAAAGCCCCTTTTCTTGCCACTGCTTTGGTCAGTCATGATTTCAATCACTTCAGTTTTTCCATACTGTTCAAAATAATCTCTTGGGTGATGTTCTTCAGTGTCTTCTTTAATGTCATCAACAAGTATCTTTTTCACAGTTAAGCAGCCACCTGGTCTTTGAAAACCTCTTAAGACAGCTCTCTTTGGTTCCACAACTCTTCCATCCACCTTGTCTGGCCTTGCATTCATGGCTGCATCCACCTCCTCCACAGTGGCATAGGTGACAAACCCAAAGCCCCTAGAGCGCTTGGTGTTTGGATCTCTCATTACCACACAGTCTGTGAGCATTCCCCATTGCGCAGAATGGCTCCTCGGGCCCTTGTTGGTTGTTTTAAAGCTCAACCCTCCAATGAAGAGCTTCCTCAGCTGTTTGGGCTCTTTAGGAGACTCTGACTTAGACATGATGCAGGGAGAAGAGAGACTTTAAAGATGCTTCCCTAACGGTGTCCACAGGCAGAAAGGAGCAAGCTGATGAATGTATCTCTTTATTCTACTTTTTATAGTTATTTACTATAGGGTTTATTTAAATGAATTAAAAAATCTTTAGTAACTACAGATTATAAGGATTGTGAGGAAAGACTATTGAGGCTCTGAGTATTCCTAAAAGACTAATATAACAACTCATTTGTATATGTTTTAATGAATCTGATTCCATTTTAAGAACCAGTATCACTGATGTTCCATTGGAAGTATTAGATTGGGGATCTCTTCAAATGATAAGGTTCTTTATCTCTCTTCAGAAAGCAGCTGTTGAGTTCTTCATCTTGTAGGATTTTTTTTTCTTTCAAATATCAAACCTGAGTTCCTAAGTTAGTGTGCTGTGATATTTAATACATCAGTTGATGTTTTTAATAAAGAAAGTTCTCTGCAGCTTTTCTGTTATGAATCACAGTCTCCAACGTTCATCTGAATGATGAATATTTGTGCATGCCTTAAGTTCAAGTTTTTGATTATCTTATAGCCAAGTGGCTACAACATAATAGCATTAATCTACTTCAAAAGCAGTCTGAGAGAGTGTAAAAGGGCTTAACTTGGTTTCAGAAGATGTGAGTCAAGACATGAGTCAACTGTCCTTTCTTCCATTGAAAGGAGCTGTGTGATGCCAGGCAAAGCCTTAATGTATGTGGGTCATATTTTCTCCATCTATGAAATGAAGGAATTGAAAAGTCTGATCTTTAAGCTCCTTCCAACTCAATGTTCTAGGATTCATTTGGTCTTTTGTTGAGCAAGAAAGCCCTATGCTTCCAAATGGTTATAGGATCATTAATTTTAGACAATTAAAGACATCTTCCCCAGTGGCAAGTGGTGTGAGATTAAATAAATCACTTGAGGTCTTCCTTGGTTTACTCATCTGAAAGGTAGGGATAATAATAACTACTATACAAGATTTTTAAAAGACATTATAAGAAAGGCCTTTGTAAACTTTAGTATATGTTACACATATTCTTGCTGGCCTGCTGCTCAAATATAAAATGCAACTTCGTGATATAAACAATCTGAAATGATAAAAATAATGTAATTCTAAATATTCTTCCTGCATACATTTTTAATTATCATAAAATTTGATAAATACATAATAATATATATGTTAATATGTATGGAAGTTTTGCAGCATAATAATAAAATGACAACTCATGACTCTACCACCCATCCTAGGTACTAAACCATTCTTAACATCATTGAAATAGCCCTGTGTGTTTTTCTCTGATCCAACCCTCTCCTTTCTACTAGAGTTTGCATTTTTAACCATCTAAAATATATTTACCACATATGTATGTATTCTTAAAGACTATGTTATTTAGTTTTGCTTTTTTTTTTTTTTTTTGGTTAAAAAATGACATGATACTGTATGTAGTCTTCTGAGACTTTCTTCTCCCCCACTTAAGGTTATATTTTTATCATTAAGCTATATTGTATCCTGTACACATAGATCATACATTTTTGCTGTTGCATAATATTCTGTTCTTTGACTATGCCACTCAGTATTTATCAATTTTCATGAAAATGGACATTTAGGTTGTTTTACTTTTGAAACCATAAAACTAAAGCAGCGATGAGCAAGGTGTACTCTCCTGGTGTACACGAATAAGAATTTTTCCCCCTTTCAACTATGCTTAATTTTTCTCCTTAATATTTATTACTATTCACCATTATGGGTACACGCACACACACATATACATAACATATCTCAAGGTTTTGTATATATGTATATAGAGGTATACACACACACACACACACACACACACACACACACACACAAATAGCAAAAATCCACAGGTGCTCAAGTCCCTGATGTGAAATGGGATAGTATTTGCATATAATGTATGCACATCCTCCTGTGTACTTTAAATCATCTCTAGATTACTTTTAATACCTAATACGATGTAATGCTATGTAAATACATACACACAAACACACACACACACACATAATTAGCTGGATCCACAACTGGAATATAAGATTTTTGTCTAGCTTTTTACTGCTATATTCTCACTCAGTACCTAGAAAAGGTACTGAGAAAGGGCTCAGAAAATATTTGTTGAATGAATGAATGAATAGGGTTTTGTTGCTTGATTGTTAAATATATAAATTATCATGTTAGTATTTACTGTTGATGCAGAAATCATCATGGAATATTGAAAATACACTGAACAAGTGTTTTCTTTCCACATTTCATTTATTCAGGGTGCTTAGGTTCTAGTCCCAGATCTGCCACCAACTAGCTGTGAAACTTTAGGCAAGTGACTCAGTCTTTCTGATTCTGATGATCAACATTTATATAAAGGAAATAATAATTTATGTGTATTGTGATGGTTAGCATGTGATATTTATAAAAATGTTTTATGAACCATGAAGTGATACATAAGGACATACTAGTTGTCATCATTCCTATGGTAAAGGTCCCTCACATTTACTGAGATTTTAAAAATAAGCATGAAGTTACTTGTTTCATATCAAAAGTTTTTGAGGTTGGGCAAGGAGACTAAGAGAAAAATAAGAGATTGGAGAGAGTGAAAGAGCCCAGTTCTAGGGGCCTAATCTGGTACACTTTGTGTTGGATGTGCAGTATCAAGCTTTTGCTGCAAAGTCAAGCTATTTTTAACCTCAAGTAAGCATAAAGAATCTGTTTTTAAGTAGGGCAACCAAGCCTGCCTAAATGAAATATTCATCTTTTGTGTCAAAATAAGAAGTGATATATATAGTTGAGCACTAAGAAGGGATAGAGTCTTCTGAGGGTGAATCCTTAAGAAGTCCTGCATATAAAATAACTGTAGCAGAAATATCCATTTATATTGAATTAAATTTCTATATTGTAGATAAATGAGATTTTTTTCTTTTTTTCTTTTATCTCAGACTCACATGAACAGGCAAAGGCAGAGATGGTGATGTCTGACAGAAGCTTTTTACCTGCCTGTTTCCAGAGTAGTGCAATGGAAAAAAGACCCCTGGATTTGTGCTGCTCAAAATTAATGGCTTTGGCCTCTGCTTTATCATTTGTCAAAGGGATTAATAAGCATATTGTCTTACTCCTAGTGGTGTAAGAATTAAGTATGATAATGTGAGTGAAAGCCCTGTGTAAACTGTAAAGTGGGATGTAGATGCCAATGTTATGAGATCAGGATCAAGAGACCGAAGCTCAAGGCAAATACATGTATTTGTATTATGAGATGCAGACCCTATAGAAAAGCATGAAGTAAGCTTTTTACTGTTGACTCTTTCCTGCTGCCCATGCCTTTTTTGAGGTCTTCCTCTTTCTCCCTCATCTCATCTTTTTTTTAAATTTTCTTTAGAAAAATGTTTATTCATAGGGTTCTGAGGTACATGTGCAGATCATGCAGGATTGTTGCATAGGTACATACATGGCAATGTGTTTTGCTTCCTTCCTCCCCATCACCTATATCTGGCATTTCTCCCCATGCTATCTCTCTCCAACTCCCCACCCCCCACTGTCCCTCCTCTATTCCCCACCAATAGACCCCAGTGTGTGATGCTCCCCTCCCTGTGTCCATGTGTTCTCATTGTTCAATGCCTGCCTATGAGTGAGAACATGCAATGTTTGATTTTCTGACCTTGTGTCAGTTTGCTGAGAATTATGGTTTCCAGATTAATCCATGTCCCTACAAAGGATGTGAACTCATTGTTTTTTATGGCTGCATAGTATTCCATGGTATATACGTGCCACATTTTCCTTGTCCAGTCTATCACCGATGGGATTTTGGGTTAGTTTCAGGTCTTTGCTATTGTAAACAGTGCTACAATAAACATATGTGTGCATGTGCCTTTGTAACAGAATGATTTATGATCCTTTGGAGATATTCCTAGTAATGGGATTGCTGGCTCAAATTGGATTTTATTTCTAGGTCCTTGAGAAATCGCCACACTGTCTTCCACAATGGTTGAACTAATTTACATTCACACCAATGCTATAAAAGTGTTCCGTTTTCTCCACATCCTCTCCAGCATCTGTTGTCTCCAGATTTTTTAATGATTGCCATTCTAACTGGCGTGAGATGGTATCTCAATGTTGTTTTGATTTGCATTTCTCTAATGACCAGTAATGATGAGCATTTTTTCATATGTTTATTGGCCTCATATATGTCTTCTTTTGAAAACTGTTCATGTCCTTTGCCTACTTTTGAATGGGTTTGTTTGTTTTTTTCTTGTAAATCTGCTTTAGTTCTTTGTAGATTCTGGATATTAGCCCTTTGTCAGATAGGTAGATTACAAAATTTTTTTCCCATTCTGTTGGTTGCCGGTTCACTCTAATGATTATTTCTTTTGCTGTATAAAAACTCTGGAGTTTAATTAGGTCCCATTTGTCTATTTTGGCTTTTGTTGCCAATGCTTTTGGTATTTTAGTCATGAAATCCTTACCTATGCCTATGTCCTGAATGGTTTTGCCTAGGCTTTCTTCTAGTGTTTTTATGGTGTTAGCTCTCACGTTTAAGTCTTTAATTCATCTGGAGTTAATTTTAGTGTAAGGTGTCAGGAAGGCTTCCAGTTTCAGGTTTCTTCACATGGCTAGTCAGTTTTCCCAACACCATTTATTAAACAGGGAATCCTTTCCCCATAGCTTGTTTTTGTCCTGTTTGTCAAAGATCAGATGGTTGTAGATGTGTAGTGTTGCCTCCGAGGCCTCTGTTCTGTTCCATTGGTCTATGTCTCTGTTTTGGTAACAGTACCATGCTGTTTTGATAACTGTAGACTTGTAGTATAGTTTGAAGTCAGGTAGTGTGATGCCTCCAGCTTTGCTCTTTTTGCTTAGGATTGCCTTGGCTATGCAGGGTCTCTTTTGGTTCCATATGAAGTTTAAGGTGGTTTTTTCCAGGTCTGTGAAGAGGATCATAGGTAGCTTGATGGGGATAGCATTGAATCTATAAATTACTTTGGGCAGTATGGCCACTTTCACAATATTGATTCTTCCTAACCGTGAGCATGGAAAGTTTTTCCAACTGTTTGTGTTCTCTCTTATTTCCTTTAGCAGTGGTTCATAGTTCTCCTTGAAGAGATCCTTTACATCCTTTGCTAGTTGTATTCCTAGGTATTTTATTCTCTTTGTAGCAATTGTGAATGGCAGTTCACTTTTGATATGGCTCTCTGTTTGTCTGTTATTGGTGTATAGAAATGCTTGTGATTTCTGCATATTGATTTTGTATCCTGAGACTTTGCTGAAGTTGCTTATCAGTTTCAGGAGATTTTGGGCTGAGATGATGGGGTCTTGTAAATATACAATCATGTCATCTGCAAATAAGACAATTTGACTTCCTCCTTTCCTAATTGAATAGCCTTTATTTCTTTTTCTTACTGGATTGCTCTGGCTAGAACTTCCAATACTATATTGATTAGGTGTGATGAGAGAGGGCATCCTTGTCTAGTGCCAGATTTCAAAGGGAATGCTTCCAGTTTTTGCCCATTCAGTATATTGGCTGTGGATTTGTCATAAATAGCTTTTATTATTTTGAGATACATTCCATTGATACCTAATTTATTGAGAGTTTTTAGCATAAACGGCTATTGAATTTTGTCAAAGACCTTCTCTGCATCTATTGAGATAATCATGTGGCTTTTGTCTTTGGTTTTGATTACGTGGTGGATTATGTTTATAGGCTTGGGAATGTTGAACTAGCGTTGCATCCCTGGGATGAAGCCTACTTGATTGTGATGGATAAGCTTTTTGATGTGCTGTTGCAATTGGTTTACAAGTATTTTATTGAAGATTTTTCCATCAATGTTCATCATGGGTATTGGCCTGAAGTTTTCTTTTATTGTTGAGTCTCTGCCAGGTTTTGGTATCAGGATGATGTTAGTCTCATAAAATGATTTGGGAAGGATTCCCTCTTTTTGTATTGTTTGGAATAGTTTCAGAAGGGATGGTACCAGCTCTTATTTGTACATCTGGTAGAATTTGGCTGTGAACATATCTGGACCTGGGCTTTTTTTGGTTGGTAGGCTATTAATTGCTGCCTCAACTTCAGACCTTGTTATTGATCTATTCAGGGTTTCAACTTATTCCTGGTTTAGGCTTGGGAGTGTGCAAGTGTCCAGGAATTTCCATTTCTTCCAGGTTTACAGGTTTATGTGAATAGAGTTGTTTGTAGTAATCTCTGATGGTAGTTTGTATTTCTGTGGAATTGGTGGTGATATCACCTTTTTTGTGTTTTATTGCATCTATTTGATTCTTCTCTCCTTTCTTTTTTATTAATCTGGCTAGTGGTTGTGAAATTCTGAGTTAGTTTCTTAATCCTGAGTTCTAATTTGATTGCACTGTGGTCTGAGAGGCTGTTATGATTTCCGTTCTTTTGCATATGCTGAGGAGTGATTTACTTCCAAATATGTGGTCGATTTTAGAATAAGTGCAATGTGATGCTGAGAAGAATGTATATTCTGTTGATTTGGGGTGGAGAATTCTGTAGATGTCTATTAGGTTTGCTTGGTCCAGATCTGAGTTCAAGTCCTGGATATCCTTGTTAATTTTCTGTCTCGTTGATCTGTCTAATACTGACAGTGGAGTGTTAAAGTCTCCCCTATTATTGTGTGGAAGTCTAAGTCTCTTTGTAGGTCATTAAGAACCCATTTTTAGACTGCATTCTAGCCTGGGCAGTAGGACAAGAATCCTGTTCTCTCTCCCTCTTTTTCTTCCACTTTCTTTCTCTCGTACATTCTTTTTTTTTTCTTTCTTTCACTCTCACTTTCTTTCCTCTCTTTTCCTTTCTTTCAAAAAAAAAAAAAAAAAAGAACTTGCTTTATGTATCTGGGTGCTCCTGCATTGGGTGCATATATATTTAGGATCGTTAGCTCTCCTTGTTGCATTTATCTTTTTACCATTATGTAATGCCATTCTTTGTCTTTTTTGATCTTTGTTGGTATAAAGTCTATTTTATCAGGGATGAGGATTGCAACTCCTGCTTTTTTTTTTTTCTCTCCATTTGCTTGGTACATCTTCCTCCATCTCTTTATTTTGAGCCTATGTGTGTCCTTGCATGTGATAAGGGTTTCCTGGATACAGCTCACTGATGGGTTTTGACTTTTTATCCAATTTGCCAGTCTGTGTCTTTTGATTGGGGGCATTTAGCCCATTTACATTTAAGGTTAATATTGTTATGTGTTAATTTGATCCTACCGTTTTGATGCTAGCTGGTTGTTTTGCCCATTAATTGATACAGTTTCTCCATTGTATCGATGCTCTTTGCCAATTGGTATGTTTTTGGAGTGGCTGGTACTGGTTGTTCCTTTCTATGTTTAGTGCTTCTTTCAGGAGCTCTTGTAAGGCAGGACTGTTGGTGATGAAATCTGAGTAATTGCTTTTTCATAAAGGATTTTATTTATCCTTCACTTATGAAGCTTAGTCTGGCTGAATATGAAATTCTAGGTTGAAAGTTCTTTTCTTTAAGGATGTTGATATTGGACCCAACCCTCTTCTGGCTTGTAGCATTTCTGCTGAGAGATCCACTGTGAGTCTAGTGGGCTTTCCTTTGTGGGTAACCCGACCTTTCTCTCTGGCTACACTTCGCTTTTTTCCTTGATTTCAACCCTGGTGAATCTGGGGATTATGTGCCTTGGGGTTGCTCTTCTTGAGGAATATCTTTGTGGTGTTGTCTGTATTTCCTTGACTTGAATGTTGGCCTGCCTTGCTAGGTTGGGGAAGTTCTCTTGGATAATATCCTGAACAGTGTTTTCCAGCTTGGATTCATTTTCTTTGTCACATTCAGGTACATCTATCAAATGTAGATTAGGTCTTTTCACATAATCCCATATTTCTTGGAGGCTTTGTTCATTTCTTTTCGCTCTTTTTCCTCCAATCTTGCCTTCTCATTTTATTTCATTGAGTTGATCTCCAGTCTCTGATATCCTTTCTTCTGCTTGGTCGATTTGACTATTGTAACTTGCGTATGTTTTACGAAGTTCTCTTGTTGCGTTTTTCAGCTCCATCAGGTCATTTAAATTCTTCTCTAAGCTATTTATTCTCATTAGCATTTAATCTAACGTTTTTTCAAAGTTCTTAGTTTCTTTGCATTGCGTTAGAACATGTTATTTTAGCTCAGAAAAGTTTGTTATTACCCACCTTGAAGCCTGTTTCTGTCAATTCATCAAACTCATTCTCCATCTAGCTTTGTTCCCTTGCTGGTGAGGAGTTGTGATCCGTTGGAGGAGGAGAGATATTCTGGTTTTTGGTGTTTTCATTTTTTTGCACTGGTTTCTTCCCATCTTTGTGGATTAATCTACCTGTGGTCTTTGTAGTTGGTGACTTTCGGATGGGGTCTCTGAATGGACGTCCTTTTTGTTGATGTTGAAATTATTTCTTTCTGTTTTTTAGGTTTCCTTCTAACAGTCAGTCCCCTCTGGTGTAGGACTGCTGGAGGTCCACTCTAGACCCTGCTTGCCTGGGGATCACCTGCGGTGGCTGTAGAACAGTCAAAATTGCTGCCAGTTTCTTCTGTTATCTTCATCCCAGAAGGATACTTGCCAGATGTCAGCCTGAGCTCTCCTTTATGAGGTGTCTCTTTGGATAGACAGGGGTCAGGGAGCTGCTTGAGGAGACAATCTGTTCCTTATAGGAGCTCAAGTGCTGAATTAGGAACTCCGTTGTTCCATTCAGAGCTGTTGGGCGGTTACATTTAAGTCTGCTGCAATGGAACTCATAACCACCTTTTTTCCCAGGTGCTCTGTCCTGGAAAGGTGGGGTTTTATTTATAGGTGCTGCTGCCTTTTTTCAGAGATGCCCTGCCCAGCAAGAAGGTAGCCTACTCACAGTCTGCCAGCAGAGGTGTTGCTGAGCTGCTGTGGGCTCTGCCCAGCTGCTGTGTGAACTTCCTTGCAGTTTTGTTTACAGAGGTATAGTTAGAACTGCCTCAGTAATGGCGGTCTGCCTCAGTAATGGTGGATTGCCTTGGTAATGGCGGACTGCCTCAGTAATGGCTAACACCCTTCACCCCACAGAGCTGGACCATCTGGGTCCAGTTGCACTTGCTGTGAAACTCTTAATCCAGAGTGTTTCAGATTGCTGATCTTTGTGTGGATGGGACCTGCCAAGCCAGATCACCTGGCTCCCTGTTTCAGTCCTTTTTTTCATTTGAATGGGCAGCTCTGTCTCCCAGGCATTCCAGGCACCAATTGAAATGGCTGCCCAGATTTGCATAAGTTTTTGTGTGGAGACCTGCTGCACCAGCTTAAACAACCGTAGCTGGAAACTTGTGGTGCTTTTCAGCCTGGAATCTCCTCATCTGTGGGCAGTAAAAACTCATTTGGAAATGTGGTGATCACTCACCCTCTGCCTTCTTGCTGGGAACTGCACTCCAGAGCTGTTCCTATTCGGCCATCTTGGATCGGATCCTCCCTCATCTCATCTTTCTCATGTGTTCCCGGCACTCCTGTTTATCCACTTGCTGAAGGTCTTTTTCACCACAGACTTGGCCCTTTTGTTTCCCTGGAACCAAAGTCCCCCTGCCCTAATGCATCCATCCTGTGTCCCTGTCCCCCCTCAGCTTTGGCCCTGCCCTCTCCTTGCTAAAGCAACATCAAGGACAGCAGAGCGGGAGCCCAAAGCATTATTTGGCTTCATGTTCACTCAGAGCTGCAAATACTGAGTTTTGATACAATCTCTGGTAGAGGTTTGCATGGTCACAGAGATCCACTGACAAGACTGAGGAAGAAAAGGTCTACCTTTTCTTTAAAAAGCTAAACTAAAAGCTTTAACTTTTTTACAAGTTGCACACAGGTGTTTTGATGTTTTTACATATACCAGGAGCCATTTGGAAAAACCACAGACCTCTCTCGCCCTTTGACAAAGTCTGGGTGATAGAGTTATTATGAGATCATTGTTAATAGATGCTCATGGAGTAGTGTCTATGATTTTAACCTGTGTTTCATAGTCACAGTGAGAATTTAAGTAGATCAGTTAGGAGAAGAAACAGTGGGTTCCTTAAGAAAAAAAAGAGATGTCAAAAAACTTTTTTAAAAAATGAAATATGAATAACCATGTATGGATTGGAGCTGGAACAGAAAGCCAGCTCTTGGGGCCTTTTGCCTTCTTGACTTTTTCTTATGGCTCCATATACTTTCTCTCTTACTTTCTCAGCTTCTTTCCACATTCTTTTCCATTCCCGTCTCCCTATTTTCTGAGCCAAATTCCAGAGGAACTTAGCTTGGCTAGCTTAGCTTATCCTACTGCCATTGTTGGGTGAGACCCTTTGAATAAAGCCACCTACTGGTTTCCGGTTCACCCACTGTTGATTCAACCAGCAACCAGTGCTTTATGGAGAACAACCTGGCCCTGCTTCCCTGGGAAGAGCTGAGAGTCTGCAGGTTTCCAGTAGAAGAGAAATAAGAGTAACAGATCCAGGACACCAAAGTGTCAGGGCTTATTGAGCGTGAAAGAGAGAAACTGCTTTGAGAAGAACAATGTCTTAGCTTGAGAGGCCCTCTCAAGACACAACTGCACAGCCCCACTTCCTCCCACCACTACCATGAGCAAGATTCTTCCTGCAGATTAGACATAAGTCTATCTCTCAAATATTTATTCCACTTCCCAAAGACTCTAAAAGTGGAGAAATCATTCTGGTCTTGGGATTGAAGTGGGAAGGCTCTTTTATCTTTCTTTTTCTTTTTTTTTCCTTTTTTTTTTTTTGAGACACAGTGTCTCTCTGTTGCTCAGGCTGGAGTGCAATGGTATGATCTCAGCTCACTGCAACCTCTACCCCCTGGGCTCAAGCCATCCTCCCACCTCAGGCTCCCAAGTAGCTGGGACTACAGGTGCACCACCACAGCTGGCTAAATTTTAAAATCTTTTTTGGTAGAGACGGCATTTCTCCATGTTGCTCAGGCTGGTCTTGACCTCTTGAGCTTAAGCAAGCTGCCCACCCCACCCTCCCAAAGTGCTAGCTGGGGTTATAGGCATTAAGTCATTGTGCCTGGCCGGAAACCTCTTTCATAAAAACAAAGCAGCTCAAAGGAATTCTCTTAAGATTGTTAGAATTTGGATCCAATATTGAATTTTATTTCTATCTCAAATCCTATATCCTATTCTTCCATTTACTAGCTGTGGGACCTTGAAAAAGTTATTTAAGTCTCAGTGGTTTCATCTGTGTAATGGCCATAATGGTAGTATACACTTCCACATTTTTATCAGGATAAAATGAGATATCACATGGAAATGCCTAGCTTAGTTCCTGGCACATAGCAAGTGTTCAATAGATTTCACCTGTTTTTATTGCTTCTGTTTGCTTCATTTACTAACTCTCCAAATATGTCATTTAATCAACATTTTTTGAAGCCTTACTCTGTGAGAGATATTTCACTGAGGCACTTAAGGCACCCCAAAATTACTTAAATGTTCAAAATGAAAGTGATTTAAAAATTTTATCAACCTTCTTAACAACCATTAGCATTTACACTAATGTCTTCAATAATGTCTTTCCCTACAAATGCAGATTCTTATTATATAATATGAGTGAATTATGGGATGCTCTAAGCTACAAACTAAATATATTTTTTAATTTTATAATTGTGAATCTTGTAATTGAGATGGAATTTTATTCAAAAATTAATTTTTAAATAATAATAAAAGTTCATAGCATTGAAATAGATTGAGAAATTGTGCTGAAAGAAACAGTATCAAACTTTAGAAAGCATACATGGCTTAAAAGTTGTGAATCTGTATAATTTCTACATGGCATTTCTTCTCAAAATAAATATAACACTTTTTTTCCCTTGAATGAAAAATTCTGTGCTAACTCATATCCTCCCAAACATTTCTTGCCCATAATAACTTATCAGTGTGTGTACAGGATGGAGGAAAAAAAATGCTAAGGAAGTAGTTTTCAGTTTCAAATTTCCAAAGGGTTATTATAAACAACCATCATTATGTTTGAACAATGGGGCTTTTTAGTTAATTTTTTGCTTACCTTTGGATTGGCCTAAATACTTTTTCATTTTATTCCATGCTAAAATGCACTAGAGTATGGTGAACATAAATGAATCTTAGATAGTTTGGGGTGCTGGGTCATGAGCAAGAATGCTAATTTTCACATAGGCATTCAAGAAACTTTTGTTGACTGAATGTATTAAATTGTACATGTACACAGTCCAGAGGAGTGAGCAGAAGATGTGTTAACTCAAGGACATCTCTAGAACAAGGCTTTCAAACACATTTTATGGAAATCTACAGTTAAAAAAAATTCTATGAGAACCCATTACCAATAAACGTATGTGTGTGTGTATTCACATAAAGAGTTGAGACAAAAACATACCTACCAGCTGCAATATATTCTGATAATTTTTATCTTTTTAAAATTGTATTTCAAAAGTGATGCTATTTGTGACTTACTGAATTGATTTTACGATCTACCAGTGGATTATGACCTGTAGCTTAAAAGACATTTTTAAAAGCAAATTTTTTATATTAGCATATGTTGTTATTTTGCATTATCTAAGCATTGAACTCTGAGAAAAAGTTTTTGTGGTTATTTTCTTTTGTAGTTTTTTCCAATTTTGAGAAATTGGAACTAAATTTCCTGCTTAATACTAATTTTTAAATTTAACTTAAATTAGCTTTTGGTTACTGTATTTAAGAAACAATCTATTCTAAAGAGCTGAATTTAAAGAAATTTCTTAAATTTGATTTACCAAAGTATCCAGATATGAAATCCATCAGCATAGGCTGATGGGTTTGTACCTATCTGAAACATGAAATAATTCAATGATTAATGAAAGCCTTTGAAAAATAGGAAATTGTTAATTAAGGATTACAGTAAAAATTATGATCTTCAAGTGCCTGACATGCCAGACATGGTGGCTCACTCCTGTAATCCCAGCACTTTGGAAGGCTGAGGCAGGAGGCTCCTTTGAGCCGGGAATTCAAGACCAGCCACAGGCAACATGTTAAGAACCTGTCTCTACATGAAAGTACAAAAATTAACCAGGTGTGGTGGTATACACCTGTAGTCCCAGCTACTTGGAGGCTGAGGTGGGAGGATCACTGGAGCCCAGGATGCAGAGATTGCAGTGAGCCAAGATCATGCCGCTGCATCTGCGTGACAGAGCAAGACCCAGTTTCAGAAAAGAAAAGAATAAAAAGAAATAAAAATTAAGAACTAATCTGAGCTAGGTGAGTGGTGTGTGCCTATAGTCTCAGCTCTTCAGAAGGCTGAGGTGGGAAGATTGCTTGGGCCCAGGAGTTCAAGACCACCTGGGCCACATACCAAGACACTGCCTTAAAACAAAAACAAACAGACAAAACCAACAACCAAAAAAACCCAATATGAGAAAAAAATACCTCATCAAGATACTGAATAACTTGAGGACACTCTAGCATCTGTTCTGTTGCTTATTTGTTTTGGCCTTTTACTAGCATTAGGAATTATTTCTATAGCTCCTCTGGTATGTTCCCCTGACATGGGGTATGCCAGGTACGTGTTCTTAAAAACAATTTCCTAACACAAAGAAATTTAGCATATCAGATTCTTAAGAGTTGGAGAACTTAAAATCTCAGAATAAACACTGCTTCTTCTACTTTCATAGACCTTTTGATTAAGGGCTTAATTTACTATGGATATGGGTGAATATATTGGGGTTGGGGGCAGAGATTGCTCCTAAAGGCAATGATTTGGCCAATTGTCAGGTTCAGGAGAGTTCTATCAAGAAGACAAGCTCCCAGGTATTTATTGGGTGCCTACTGGAGTTTTAGCCAGTCTTGTGCTTCTAAAACTATTAAATATTAATCTGTCTTGGGAGGTATTGCAGAACCTTATTTCTGCCCCCCCCCGCAACCGTGGCTTCCATATGGCCCTTTATATGGCCTGAATGGGGCAGTTGTGAACCACATCCCTTCTCACCAGGCACAGTGTGTTCCTAGTGCCAGAGAGGTGAATGGGGCAGGTCTGATCTCTCATGGGAAGCAAATATTCAGTCCACATTGATTCCCAGGCCTGACTCAAAACAGCTGTGTGATTTGTGGAATTACCCTCCTTGTGCTTCCCCATTCTCAGAGAGTAAAACCACAGGGCAATTTGCACTGATGGGTTTGCAACTATCTGGTGTCTGCTCCACTGTTTCCATCATGCTGAGTCACAGGGCATTCATTAGTGACTGCCTTGTGCAGTGCAATGATGTAGTGAGGAGTCTGTAGCCCTAGGCCTGAGTGGGCCGATCCTGGTGGGAATTCCAGTTGTACAGCACTGGCTCTATGAGGTTGGACACATTACTTTAGTCTTTCAAGCACCTTAAGTTTCTTTATCTAGAAAATGGAAACAATAGTACCTAGAGAGTAAGCTTGTTGAGAAGATTAAATAAAAATTAACACATGGCCTGGTGCGGTGGCTCACGCCTGTAATCCCAGCACTTTGGGAGGTGAGGCGGGCAGATCACTTGAGGTCAGGAGTTTGAGAGCAGTCTGGCCTATATGGTGGAACCCCATCTCTATTTTAAAAATACAAAAAATTAGCTAGGCGTGGTGGTGCACACCCATGGTCCCAGCTACTGGGGAGTTTGAGACAGGAGAATCACTTGAATCCAGAGGCAGAGATCACAGAGAGCCAAGATTGTGCCACTGCACTCCAGCCTGGGAGACAGAGACTCTGTCTCAAAAGCAACAACAAAAACTAACACGTATCAAAGGCTCATCACGTGCCAAGTACTGTTCTGAGCACTTTTTAGCTTTACATGTGTTAACTCCATGAATCTTTACAGCAACTCTATGAGGTAGGTGTTGTCATCATTTCTATCTTACAGAGGAGGAAACTGAGGTTGATTTGCATAAGATCACACAAGTAGGAGGTGGTAGAGCAGGGATTAGAATCCAGGCAGCATGATGCCAGAGCCTATGATCTTAACACAAAATATTCATGTAGGAATTTAGGAACATAAAACTGTTTAAAAATGGTTCCACTGCATCCAAAATTCATTCAATGAATATTCCACAAATGTTCCTCAGTGCCAACTGGGTGAGAAGCCCTGTGCCAGGTGCCGTGGGAAAGCAAAATTAAGTAAGACATTGTTCCCACAATGTGAAGAAAGATTCACTGGCACCCTACAGGGAGAATTAGTACAGGGTGATTGCTGTGGGAATTTGGGAGTGGGGGTTGGGCAGAGACTGGGAGTTTCTGGTGTTGACTGCTGATTTGCTGAGGGTGAGATAGGGCGAGGCTCGGAGAGGTCAAAGATATTGCTGAGATATCAAGAAGGGTGAAAGTCTGTCTGAAAACCAAAAGGATGAGAACTAAAAAAAACAAAAATGGTAATCCCATGAACAGCATGGAGGGATCCAGAGGCACTGGAGTGGCCGGGAGAGGAGATGCCAGGGTCACCTGAGGACAATTGTAGGACTCTGTGAGGTCCAGTGGGGTGGCAGGTGGTCCTGGTCATGCTTGGCTTTCCTGCATACCCCAAATTACATCATACAGACAGTGCTATTATTGAGCTGAACATGCAATATGTACTTGTTCCTCATTAATTCATTCCACAAGAGCTTAATCAGCATTTATTTTGTATCATGTGCTCTTAGGCTCTGAAGCCTTCTCATCTCAGAGTTCACATTTACTGTGAATTTGGAGGGGGAAACCTTTTAATCTATTAGTCTTTTAGGTTTTATCTTTTTCTTTATCAATTTTATATACTAACTATCATCATTACTGAGTCCTCACATTAAAGGTGCCCAGGGCAAGAACGTAAATGGAAATCTAGTTAAAAGGTGTGCTTTAATCTTTAATTTATAAATCAGGATCACAAACAAGTAAAAAATGTTCTATCCTCTTACTTTCATAAAAATACCCACTAAGGACTTGGAAGGCCGGGTTGGAGTTTGTGATTGTCACTTGGCTTGGAGATGTGCACTGAGACATGGCAGTTCGGAGGGACAGCACTGGCCGGTGGCCTGCCTCCTGCTACACAGAAAGGGACCTTGGGAGTTTGTGTGGGGGCCATCCCTGCTTGTGTGTTTGAGCTTTATCCACTCCCCACATCCTTTTACTACTTCTTGGCCATCCTCTAGGGCTAGATCAGTCTACCCTTGACCCAAGAGAAAGGCTACAATTAGCCTTAGAAGTAGGATCTCCAGGGGCGGTGGGATTATGCCTATAATCCCAGCACTTTGGGAGGCCAAGGCAGGCAGATCACTTAAGATCAGGAGTTTGAGACCAGCCTGGCCAACATGATGAAATCCTGTCTCTACTAAAATACAAAAATTAGCTGGATGTGGTGGCACGTGCCTATAATCCCAGCTACTTGGGAGGCTGAGACAGGAGTTTCACTTGAACCCCGGAGGTGGAGGTTGCAGTGAGCAGAGATCATGCTACTGCACTCTAGCCTGGATGACAGAGTGAGATTACCTCTTGAAAAAAAAAAAGTAGGTTCATCTGGGTAGGAATTCCAGAGTTCTGAGAACCTGAGGTATGGCCGGGAAGTGGGGACGCAGGCTCTGGGTGGACACGTCCTTTTTGTCTAGTAGGGAGGAATGGATGAAGGAGGCCAGAGCGTGGCCTTTAACTTGTGGAGCTGAGGGCAGGGCCACACTTCCCTTGTGTTTAGCAGTAGCACCAACCAAGTGCAATTTTGTCTCTTGTACCCTTGCATTTCCCAGGTGACTAATGACAACATGTATTTTTCTACAAGTTGCATGGTCACTAGCCTACCTCTTGAAACCTGTCCTAAAGTTTTCAAATACTTATTCGTGTAGACTTTGCCAAAAAAAAAAAAAAAAAAAGCAAAAGCAAAAAGGTATTCATGATTCTGGTCTTATCCAAGGCAATTGCAAAAAAAAAAAAAAGTCTCAAATTTTTAACAATCAAACCAAAACCAAAGAAGATGGTCTTCATTTTGCTGCAAACCATAGACATTGCTTTTACCCATAAATTCAAGAAAATCCCTAATTTGCATTTTACATTTTTCAGTTTTCTGTAATTTATTTCCCTTTGATTTCTTATAATCATTAATTTCCTATATTTGTAATTTGTCTTTAGTTATTAGAGCTGATTTGTAGCATCCCATCATTTGCTGTGTATCTCCATCTAAAAGTCAGAAAACAGTTTATTTTAAAAAAATTACTAATGAAGACTTTGCCAATTCAAATCATGCACTGCACCCATTACTGAGCATTGTGCTTACCCCTAGAAAGATCTGAATAAATAAGACCTGATTATTATCCTCAAATGGCTCACAGTCTGGTGGTTGAGACACATCAACATATCAGTTGTAATAAAGCACAATAAATGCTACTACAGGGGGCTATGTGAGGGGAGAGGACTGCAAAGATGATCCACCTGGGGGAGTCCACAAAGAGTTTAATAGGGAGTTGGCATTTAAGCTGGGGCTTAAAGAGAAGAAGGAGTTTGCCAGACAAGTGAGAAGATCATTATTGTTCATTTTCCTTGTGAATTATTTATTTTTGCTACTTAATCATGACTCATGAGCGATCTGGACATTATATGCCATTGCCCATAAATCTAGATGTTCTATGTTTTCTCATTTTCAGCCCAGTGTTTCACATTTGGGAGATAGTTTTGTAGATAACTCTCAGTGTTATAATATATAAAATGGTACCTAACACTGGCTATGTCATAGAGTTGTTTTGAGGATTTAAAGAAATAATATACCTAAAGATCATGCACTGTGCCTGTGGCTGAGCCAGAATGTGCTTGGACACATATCACAGAACTCCAGCTCTTGGGGCTTAACCAAGTTGGAATTTGTTTTCCTGGGTTGTCAGGAAGTCCTAAGGAAGAGATACAGGACTGGTGCTTTGGCTCTTAGGTGGGGCCAGGGTCCTGAGCTCCTGCTAACTTTATGCTCTTGGCTTTTTGACACTTGTTTAATAATGGTCACTAGATGGCCACTCTGCCTCCAGCCTCCTGTTGAGTGCAGGAAGAATAAAGAGGAAGGAAGACTTTGCCTATGCCTATGTCCTGAATGGTTTTGCCTAGGTTTTCTTCTAGGGTTCTTATGGTGTTAGGTCTTATGTTTAAATCTTTAATCCATCTGGAGTTAATTTTTATATAGGGTGTAAGGATGGGGTCTAGTTTCAGCTTTCTGCACATGGCTAGCCAGTTTTCACAACACCATTTATTAAACAGGAAATCCTTTCCCCATTCCTTGTTTTTGTCTGGTTTGTCAAAGATTGGATGGTTGTAGATGTGCGACATTAATTCCAAGGCCTCTGTTCTAATCCATTTCTCTATATCTCTGTTTTGGTACCAGTTCTATGCTGTTTTGATTACCATAGCCTTGTAGTATAGTTTGAAGTCAGGTAGTGTGATGCCTCCAGCTTTGTTCTTTTTGCTTAGATTGTCTTGGCTATGCCAGCTCTTTTTTGGTTCCATATGAAGTTTAAGGTGGTTTTTTCTAGTTCTGTGAAGAAGGGGAATGGTAGCTTGATGGGGATAGCATTGAATCTATAAATTACTTTGGGCAGTATGGCCATTTTCATGATACTGGTTCTTCCTAACCATGAGCATGGAATCTTTTTCCATCTGTTTATGTTCTCTCTATTTCCTTGAGCAGTGGTTTGTAGTTCTCCTTGAGGAGGTCCTTTACATCCTTTGTTAGTTATATTCCTAGGTATTTTATTCTCTTTGTAGCAGTTGTGAATGGGAGTTCACTTTTGATTCGGCCATCTTGGATCTCTCTTCTTGATTTGGCTCTCTGTTTGTCTGTTATTGGTGTATAGGAATACTTGTGATTTTTGCACATTGATTTTGCATTCTGAGACTTTGCTGAAGTTGCTTATCATCTTAAGGAGATTTTGGGCTGAGATGATGGGGTCTTGTAAATATACAATCATGTCATCTGCAAATAGAGACAATTTGACTTCCTCCTTTCCTATTTGAATACCCTTTATTTCTTTTTCTTGCCTGATTGCTCTGGCTAGAACTTACAACACTATGTTGAATAGGAATGGTGAGAGAGGACATCCTTGTCTAGTACCAGATTTCAAAGGGAATACTTCCAGTTTTTGCCCATTCAGTATGATATTGGCTGTTGGTTTGTCATAAATAGCTTTTATTATTTTGAGATATGTTCCATTGATACCAAATTCATTAAGAATTTTTAGCATAAAGCATTGTTGAATTTTGTTGAAGGACTTCTCTGAATCTATTGAGATAATCGTGGTTTTTGCACAAGAAACAATGGCAACAAAAGCCAAAGTAGACAAATGGGATCTAATTAACCTCCAGAGCTTCTGCTCAGCAAAAGAAATAATCAATCATTAGAGTGAACTGGCAACCAACAGAATGGGAAAAAAACTTTTGCAATCTACCCATCTGACAAATGGCGAATATCCAGAATCTACAAAGAACTAAAACAAATTTACAAGAAAAAAACAATCCCATCAAAAAGTGGGCAAAAGATATGAACAGACACTTTTCAAAAGAAGACATTTATGTGGCCAACAAACATATGAAAAAATGCTCATCATTACTGGTCATTATAGAAATGCAAATCAAAACCACATTGAGATACCATCTCATGCCAGTTAGAATGGTGATCATTAAAAAATCTGGAGACAACAGATTCTGGAGAGGATGTGGAGAAAAAGGAACACTTTTACACTATTGGTGAGAGTGTAAATTAGTTCAACCATTGTGGAAGACAGTGTGGCAATTCCTCAAGGATCTAGAACTAGAAATACCATTTGACCCAGCAATCACATTATTGGGTATATACCCACAGAAGTATAAATCTCTCTATTAGAAAGACACATGTGTTCATTGTGGTACTGTTTACAATAGCAAATGCTCTTGGAACCAACCCAAATGCCCATCAAAGATAGACTGGATAAAGAAAATGTGGCACATACACACCATGGAATACTATACAGCCATTAAAAAGGATGAGTTCATGTCCTTTGCAGGGACATGAAGGAATCTGGAAATCATCATTCTCAGTAAACTTACATAAGAACAGAAAACCAAACACCACATGTTCTCACTCATAAGTGGGTGTTGAACAATGAGAACACATGGACACAGGGAGGGGAACATCACATACTGGGGTCTGTTGGTGGGTGGGGGACTAGGGGAGGGATAGCAGGGGGTGGGGAGATTGGGGTGGGATAACAGTAGGAGAAATACCTAATGTATGTGACAGGGGGATGGAGGCAGCAAACCACCGTGGCATTGGTGTATCTATGTAACAATCCTGCAAGATCTGCATATACCCCAGAACTTAAAGTATAATGAAAAACAAAAGAAAAGAAAAGAAAAGAAAAAAAAAAAGAATGAAGAATCAGATAACTTAAAGACAGGCCATTTGAAACTATTCAGTCTATGGAGGAAAAGAAAAGAGAATAAAAAACACTGAAGGGAAAAAAATATGGAACATCAAGTAGATCAGTATGCATATTTTGAGATTCCAAAAAAAAAAGGAATTGAGAAAAGATAAATGAGTGTACTTAAAGAAATAATGGCAGAAAACTTCCAAAATTTTGGAAAGGAAATGGATATAATAGATGCAGGTAGCCCAATGAATTCTAAATAGCTTAAACACAATATATGCTAAAAATAAAACTGCTTAAAGTAGAAGTCAAGAGAATATTGAAAGAAACAAAAGATAAGTGACTCATCACGTTAAAGAGAAAGTCGACAAAACTATGAACAGATATCTCACAGAAATCATGAAGGCCAGAAAGTATGGGATAATATATTCAAAGTGCTAGATGTAAAATAAAGAAAAAAAAACCTTGCTGACAAAAATATTATATAGTGTAATTCTGACCTTTGAAAGTAGAGAGATGAAGACTAGACTAAATACTCAGGGAGTTTATTACCACAAGACCTGCCTTACAAAAGATGCCAAATGGAATCCTTGAGTTCAAGTGGAAACATGCTAAACAGCAATTTGAAAATATATGAAAGTACAGTTACCCCTCAGTATATATGGAAGTTCAGTTTCAGGACCTGTGTTTATACCAAAATCTGCATATAATCAATTCCAGCAGTTGGTCAATGTGAAACCTATATATATGAAAAGTTGGCTCTCTCTCTATAGGGGTTTCATATCCCATGAATACTTTATTTTAGATCCACGTTGGGCTGAAAAATGTCCACAAATAAATAGAACTTTATAGTTAAAAATCTATGCTATTCAGTGGTCAACTATATAAAGCTTGATAGTAAAGATAAATATGTAGGCAAAAATCAGAATGCTGGAAAAATGTAACAGTGGTGTGTAAATCACTTTAAATTTTGGTATGAAGGTAAAAGACAAAAGTACCCAAAAACCTATGAAATATATTAATGGGTACGCAACATAAAAATATATTTGTGACATCCGTAACATAAAGCATGTGTGTGTGGAAGAAGTAAAATTAAAAGTAGAGTTTTTGTATTCAATTGAATATAAGTTGTTATCAGCTTAAAATAGATTGTTATAAGAAGGTTCCTGTAAGTTCCATTGTATGCACAAAAAATGATACCGTGGAAGATACATTAATGAAAAAGAGGAGGAAATCAAAGCATGCCAATAAAAGAAATTTAAAAAAAAAACTACAAAGCAGATAGCAAGGGAGGAAAAGAGGGATAAAAATAGCTGTGTGATAGAAACAATAAAAAAAATGGCAATAGTAATTTCTTTTCTCTCAATTCTTACTTTAAATATAAATGGATTAATTTTCCCAATCAAAAAAATAGTTGCTTAATGAATAAAAATAAGCTCACATTATATGCTTTCTACAATAGACTCACTTTAGATTTCTGGACACAAATCAGTTGAGAAAGAAAGGATAAAGACTTGAGTAGACATTTCTCCAGGGAACATCTAAAAATGACTAAAAGGTATATGACATCTTCAATATCACTAATCATCAAGGTAATGCAAGTAAAAATACAATGATACATCATTTCATACCTGTTGAGATAGTCATTACATATTAAAAAAGAAAAGAAAACCAACAAACAAATCCCTAGAAAATAGCAGTTGTTGGCAAAGATATGGAAAAATTGAATCCTTGTGCATTCTTGATGGAAATGTTAAATGGTGCAGCTCCAATGTTAACATTGTGAAGTTCCCTTTAAACATTAAAAATAGAACTACTGTATGATCCAATGATATTTATTCAAAAGAAATAAAATAGAGATTTTAAAGCGGTATCTGTACTCATGTTCGTTGCAGCACTGTTCACAGTAACCAAGAGAGAGATGGAAACAGCTTAAATGTCCATTGACAGATTAATAATAAAGAACTTTTGGTATGTAAATACAATGGAATATTATTCAGTCTTAAAAAAAGAAGAAAATTCTGCCCTCTCTAATATTATGTGTTAAATTTCAAGTCCTTAAGGAAAGTGAAATGCTAGTCACAGAAGGAAAAATACTGCGTTTCAACCTCTGTGAGATATCAGATGTAATCAAACCCACTGAAGCTGAAAGTAAAATTGTGATTGCTAGTGGGTATGGGAGAGAGAAATGGGGAGTTGCTACTTAGTGGGGAAAAAGTTTCCACCAAGAAAAATGAAACGCTTCTAGAGGTCTGCTGTTATACTGAACAATACTACAGTGTCTACTTAAAATTTTGTTAAACAGATGGATTTCATGGTGTGCATCTTTTACAACAAAAATTTAAAACACAACCCAATATCCTCAAAGGCTCTTGGTGTTCTGAATCCTGCCTGTCTTTGATGCTGTCTCTCACCATTTACACTGCCAGTGCCACCATTTTTGAGCACAGCTGGGTTTTATTTTCTTACTCATGGTAAGCTCATCTTGAAATAGCGTCTTTTCATTTCTTGTTTTCTGTCTGGAAATATTTCACTTCACATCTTCATGTTTGCCTTCTCTGTGAGTCATGCCTCTTCAAACTTTAGGCCTTTAAGAGATAACTTCTCTCTGACCACACATTTTGAAATGTTCTAAATTCACTTGTCTTTAAGGCACAAATGTTTTATTTATTTTGTTTTGTCTTGTTTTCTGCCATCACACATACTGTTACTTAAAAATAGTTGTGTGTTTGTTTACTTTTTTATGAACTCTCACATAATATAATAGCAAGAAAATCCATTGTATAATTAATCAGTAATCTCTAACATTAGTGACTGGTCTATAGCTGGATGCTCAATAAATATTTGCTGAAAGATGAAAGAAGTATTTATTAAGCGGGTTTAATAATATTTGACCCAGCACTTTGGAATGCCAAGAGAGGAGAATTGCTTGAGCCCAGGAGTACAGGACTAGCCTGGGCAACATAACTAGATGCCATTTCTACAAAAAAAGTTAAAAGTTAGCTGAGCATGGTGGCGCATGCCTGAAGTCCCAGCTACTCAGAAGGCTGAGGTGGAAGGATTGTTTCAGCCTGGGAAATTGAGGCTGAAGTAAGCTATAATAGTAACATGGCACTCCAGCCAGGATGACAGAGCGAGACCCTACCTCAAAATAATAATAATAATAATAAAAATAATAGAAAATCAAAATCTTTAAGTAAAACCTTTGAAACTCACATAAAATGGTGTCCTCTTCTAAAATTGAACACTTTCAAGTGGGCAGGAATACTACCTCTCGTCTTGAATCTTTTTGTATGTGACTAATATATCTCTTATTTTATCATCTTCCATTTATCATACCGTGAAAATAAAATGATGTCTAATATAAAATGAACTTTCACATTATGATAAGGTACACAAATTCAACAGCAATGTGGAATTTTTGTTATATATATATAATATAATATTTCTTATCAGATTAGAGTTACTTTATGGGTTACCTTCATTTCAGACTGTTCTCTTGAAATCTTGAAAGACCATAGTACAGTAATTTGCATGTAATAGAATATGATAAAAACTTTTATACAAAACATAACACAGAGAAAGCAAATTTGCCTGCCATATTGGATTTGCAATAGTTTGGTTTATATCAGCATTATTGGATGTTGTTATAAATCATCAAGTCATATTACAATTTAATTTTTATTGAAAGCCTCAATTGCAATTTAGTTCACTTAGGCTAGTATGTTTAACTGTTTCTTTATTAGATTGAGTTTATGTATGTTATTAGGCAATTCAGAAATTCATTCAAATGACAGCTTTTATGCCTACTCTACTCCAAGTATGTGAGAAACAACAATGTATATATGTCTTGTTTTTTAGGAAGTTCACAGTCTGCTAGATGGTCCCTGGGTAGCCATGGCTGACTCAGTCACTACCCCCTGTCTTGCATGTAGTTTTCAGAATAACTGTAGAATGTGCTCAGAAAGTAGTACCTTGAGAGGAAGGAGCTGTCTGAAACATCATGGGCTCTGCTTCTGTCCCTCGTAGAGAATGTAACATCTTGAATTAAAAAGGAACTGTCGGGAGAGATCCAAGATGGCCGATTAACAACAGCTCAGGATTGTAGTTCCCAGTGAAAGCGCAGAGAGCGAGTGGACGCCACACTTTCAGACGAATTTTTGTTGCCCACAGACTAGGAGATTCCCGGCGGAGGAGCCACAC
>CAUYLG010075304.1:0-72931 GCA_963573385.1 Cacajao melanocephalus | reverse complement strand
AAATCAAGCATGCATGGTTTCAAATCCAAGTGTGACCATTTAAAAGGTAATACAGTGGTGTAGGGGGCATCTTATACCAATTTGCCTATATCAACATTCCAAGTCTATCATTTCTTGGCCAGCTTACCTAACTTTTCTGTGACTCAATTTCCTTACCTGGAAAATAAAGTAAACAACAACATTAAGAAATCTAATCATATAGTGATTAGAGGAATTAAGATATGTATAGTTCATGGGACAGTGCCTGGTACATAAAAAGTAATTATTATAATTGTTATATTCTTTTTACATTGTAACCTGAGTCAAGATTACATTATTACTTCATAATAAATGAAGTGGCATACTAAACTGCTTACCTAATAGTATTTTTGTTGTTCCAATCAGCCATTGCTGTATAAATCTTACACCAAGTCAGTACTGTATCTTGCTGTCTTATGTATTGAATAAGCATATCTGGATGGTCATTCATGCAGGTATAGTCCAGAGTCAGCTAGGGCTGCAGCCATTTGAAGGCTTGTTAGTGCTAGACTTCCAAAATGACCACACAGGGGGCTGACAGTTGATGCTTACTGTTGTTTTTATTTCTGTTGGGGCTTTTGAATGAAGTGACTATATTATTTCTTTACGTAATGTGGGTGTGGAGGATGGACTTCATTGGAGGGCATCTTGGTAGTGAATGTTCTTCGAAGAGGCCCGAAGGAAGCTGCAAGCGTTCTGATGAGCCAGTTTCCAAAGTCCTTTAACCTCATTTTTGCTGTATTTCATTGGTCAGACAGGTTGCAAAGTTTAGTCCCTAAGCAAGCAGAGAAGAATTAGACTTTCCCTCTCAGTAGGAAGAGTAGAAAAGAATGTAAGGCCATCTTTAATCTATTTCACTTGTGATAAACCTACCAAGTAATTACCTATACAAACACCAGTTATTTTCATTTTTATCATTATCATCTTCATCATGCATATTTATTATCATTTTATATTCTAAGAATCCTTGTGATATAGATTTTTTTTACTTTTTCTGGTTAAGGAAGGAAAATAATATTAATAGAAGTGAAATAGCTTGATAAATTTGCTAATAAATAGGGCAAAATTTCATCTTGAAACTTTAGAGTTTCAAAAATACAACACTTAGAGAATTAATAAAAGTAAAATACAAAAGGAATTTCAATATTTCAATTTTTCAAGAAGTCCCTTTCTAATCTTAAGTGAATCATCTAATCTTAGAGGAAGGAGAAAATCGAGGAGACAGTATGTAGTTGGCCCTTGAACAATGCAGGGGTTAGCAATGCCAGCCCCTTATGCAGTCAAAAATTTGAGTATAACTTTTGACTCCCCCCAGCACATTGTGAATTAACACATACTTTGTATGTTATATGTATTACATACTGTATTCCTAAAATAATGCAAGGTAAAAAAGGAAAATGTTAATTTAAAAAGTCTAAGGAAGAGAAAGTATATTTATTGTTTATTTAGTAAAAGTGGATCATTATAAATGTCTTCATCTTTGCTGTCTTCACTTTGAATAGGCTGAAGAGAAGGAAGAGGAGTTGATCTTGCTGTCTCAGGAGTGGCAGAGGCAGAAGAAAACCAATGTCTAATTGGAGCTGTACAGTTCATACCCATGGTGTTCAAGGTTCAACTGAATTTTAAATTATCTTAATAATTCATACTAAAATTGATTACATATTGTTTTACTTTTATAATCTATTTGAAGAAATTATTCAAATTTGCAATAGACATTAATTACAATGAGGTGATATTGTATATATAAATAAGAAATAGCAAATGACTTTTTTGTATGTTTTTCAGAAAATCTGACATCTAAATTCAAGTATTGAACTTTCTTATCAATGAAATTATCAACCATTCATCTGCTTATATAATTTGCTTACTGGTGACCAATACTAACTGTTTTCCCCCAAATTTCAACTTTATAGCGAATAGTACATAGAAAGTATGTAGTATGTAGTAGTTCCTCTTTTATCAAGCAGGAAATGTTCCCAAACCTCAGTTGATACCTGAAATTGGGTATGGACAGTACCAAAACCTATATATACTGTTTTTTTGATCAGAAAACTAAAACAGCTACTAAGTGACCAATGATGAATAGTATATACAGCAGGAACACACTAAAACAACTAAGTGACCAATGATGAATAGTATATACAGCAGGGACACAATTCACAAAAGATGATTCATGTCCCAGGTAGGATAGAGCAGATGGCATGAGATTTTATTACACTACTCCAAACAGTACACAATTTAAAACTTATGAGCTATTTACTTCTAGAATTTTCCATTGAAGATTCTTGGACCACAGTTGACCATGAATATATAAAACCACGGAAAGTAAACTTGTGGGTAAGGGAAAAAATACTGTAATTTTATGTGAGCCTGAATATTGTTATTTCAAGTTACTATCTCAATGGAATAGTTGGCAGAATATTACCAAAACTTTAAGTAAAGACAATGTTTAATTACAAATACAACCACTTAGTAGCTCTCTTTTAAAAGTGGAATTTTAATTTAGTGTTCTGAACAAGAACACTCGGGAGAGTCATCTTTCTTTCAAAATTGAGGCCTATGTTCTTGCATACTAATTAAATCATGCCTGTTTCATTTTAAAAATACAGACATACTACTTGCCCTAAGGATACATTTTATTATCATATGGAATATGAAATGTTATTCTGCTTCAGGAGATAAAAGCAATTTAATTTGATTCTCTCTGGAAACTAGAGCATCAGCATAGCTATTTATCTGTAACATTGATGACTGTTGTCTTTTAGTGAACGATTTTACACTGTCATTAATATATGCGACATTTTTATATATTAAGTCTATTACAAAGGTGATATTATTGCATCTCACTGAAAGAGAAAAATCAGTTGTGGGTGTAGTGAGTCACATTTGTTCAGTAAATTTTTGTTTAAATCATATATATTTTAAGAATGTGGCCAAATTAAAAAGACAGCGAGAGAAAGACAGAGAGAGAAAGTATTTTACAAAGTACCAGTTAGGAACTATTCAGGATATATATCTTATTTTTTAATAAAATGCCTTCTAAGATGAAAAAAATCCATTATGATCTCCTGGGCTTTCTTGGTCAGTTTTACAGTCCATGTAGGCTTTAACCAATCATAGCATGTTTCCTAATGGTGTTAATGGGAATTCATTTCTTCTTCTAATTAAACACAGATGTAGATCTAAAATTTAAGAAAAAGAGAAAAGCTGTATTCCCTTGCCAAACTCATAATTTCTATTTTTTGCACACTACAGGGTCGTTGACAGTACCCAGGAGCCTAACACAGATGCACATTAATTACCCGTTCTCTAATTACTAGGGTACCAGTATAACTGCTCAACTGTTCATTACACATTCTTCTCAACTTCACAAAGCCCCAGAGACATATGTATGAAGCACACCACTTGGCAACGTTAATTGAACCCTATTAACTCATAAAATTTATGAAAAGTGCAGCTATTAATAAAAAAAAACCCTCTTTCATTTAGTCCACTAAACTCACAATGTACAAATGATCATTTTCCTTGTGCTGTATATTGGATATTGGACAATGCAGCTGCTCACAGACTGTTAATTATCAGGAATACATCAACAGGATTAAACTAGAATCCTGGTGGTTAAATTAGCCATTCTGGAAGTTTTACACAGTGGTAGTTAGCTGTATAAGCAAATCTAAATAGGATGCTTAGCCAGGACATTAGATAAAAAAAAAAAGCAAACAAATGTATGAAAGTAATTATATTTAAGCTCAGACATACTGAATCCCTGCACTCTCAATTGGTTTGCTTAAAACATACTTCAATTTTAAGTATTTTTATTGCAGATGTTTCTTTAAGAGGACATTTTACATTAGATGCAGTGTCTTTTTCATGTCAGATACTATTTTTTTCCTACTTATATCTAGTAATTATAAAATGCATCATTAATGGATATAATCTAAACTTCAGGCCAGGCACGGTGGCTTACACCTAAAATCCCAGCACTTTGGGAAGCTGAGGTGGGCAGATCATGAGGTCAGGAGATAGAGAGTATCCTGGCTAACACCGTGAAATTCCATCTCTACTAAAAATACAAAAAATTAGTTGGGTACTGTGGCACACACCTGTAGTCCCAGCTACTCAGGAGGCTGGGGCAGGAGAATCGCTTGAATCTGAGAGGCAGAGGTTACAGTGAGCCGAGATCGTGCCATTGCACTCCAGCCTGGGTAACACAGGGAGACTCCATCTCAAAAAAAAAAAAAAGCAAATAAAAAAATACGAAAGCAATTATGTTTAAGTTCAGACATACTGAATTCTGAACTCTCAATTGGTTTCCTTTGAACATATTTCAATTTTAAATATTTTTATTGGAGATATTTCCTTAACAGGATATATTACATTAAAAACAGTGTCTTTTTCATGTCAGATACCATTTTTTTCTACTCATATCTAGTAATTGTGAAATGTATTATTACTGGATATAATCTAAACTTGAACCTTTACATAGTTTCAAGTTCGTTGAGCAAGTTGTTTTTGGTTTATCCCTGGGAAACCATACGTAAAGAATGTATTTAATTTTGTGGAGACTGCCAGAAAGTCTTCCAAAGTGGCTTTAACATTTTGCATTCCTATCAGCACTGAGTAAAATTTCTGTTCCTCTTTCCTTGCCAGCATTTGGTGGTGTCAGTGTTTTGGATTTTGGCCATTCTAATATGTGTGCAATGGTATATGATGGGGTTGTTCTCATTCGCAAGTCCCTAATGACATGTGATGTTGAACATCATTTCATATGCTTACTTGATATGTGTATATCTTCTTTGGTGAAATGTCTGCTAAGAACTTTGCCTACTTTTTAATTAGGTTGTTCATTTTCTTACTGCTGAGTTTTAAGAGATTTTGCACATTTTGGAGAACAGTATTTCATCAGATGTGTCTTTTACAAATACTTTCTCCCAATCTGTGCCTTGTCTTCTCATGCTCTTAACCTTGCCTTTCTCAGAGAAAAACGTTTTAATTTTAGTGAAGCCCAGCTTATCAATTAATTCCTTCATGGACAGTGTCTGTGGTGGTGTAGCCAAATGTCTTAGCCACGCCCAAGGGCAGCTAGGTTTTTTTTCCATGTCATCTTCTAGTAGTTTTATAGTTTCGCATTTTATGTGTAGATGTATGATGTATTTTGAGTTAGTCTGTGTGAAGGACATAGAATCTAATTTTACTATACAATTTATCAGTCATGCTCCTTAGTATTTATCCAAAGAAGTTGAACATTATATCCACATATAAACCTGCACACAGATATATATAGCTTTACCCATAATTGTCAAAATTTGAAAGCAACCAAGATGTCCTTCATCTTCAATGAATGGGTAAACAAGCTGTGGTACATCCAGTCCAGTTCAATTCCTTTAGTCAAAATAAGTATGTAGTAAGTTGAAAAGTTAAAAAAGAAAAAGACGAGCAATAATATTATTTTACTAGAGGTAAATCAAGTCATTGTAAAACTTATTTAATTCTATAAATGAGTTGCTAGAAAATATTGGGTTATTTTTAACAATCATTCTTTTTTATAAGATAAAAACATGCATTGCAAAATGGATATGCACCTGTCACTGATTCCTTGTAAGACATAAAGTATTTTTCTATCTGAAGAAACTTGTTATGTTTCCCATAAATAATACTTTAATTCCAATTTTAATTGCGAATTTTATAATTCATATTATCATTTAGGGTTTAGAAGGTTAAATAAAGGACAAGAGGATACAGTGAAGAATGAAACAATATGTTTCTTCTCCTTGACATGGATGCCTTCATGCATGTTCCCAGGGCAATATCTCTATAGTATTATTTAATCATTTACCTCTTCAAGGCATTTTACTTTATAGTAATTTTTCTCTATTTTTGAAAAGTATTTCTAATTTTATTAACATCTTGCGAAGAGACTCATTTGCATGTAATTAGTTTTCTCATAAAGTGATTCCTCTTTCTGAAATTATGTGCTAGCACATTACAGAACAATCAAATTATCAGCCTCTCTTCCAAGAATCAATTCGACACTCAAAAATTATGATGAGTGAGGTTCTCCATCATTAAAACTGCATACAAATTCTTCAGAGCTGTCAAAGCAGCATCAATGGTTGTTATTTAATATGTTTATGACGATCAGGAGTTAATGGCATTTTGTCATAGATAGAATTTTCTAGGAAGTTAATCTTTCCATGAGTGGAATATGTGGCTAATAGCCTAAAAAATCCAAAAGAGTAATCAGTTACTATTTCTAGGCCTTTGCTTTCTAAAAAGAGTTAGCCTAGCACCTTTCAGCTCTACATGTAAATGCTACGAGTTCTAACTGAAATTTGTTAAATTTAAAATCAGCAGATTTTCATCCTATAATTCAGTGAGTTGTGAAAAAATAATACGAAGAGAGCAGTAGTTTAGCTATTTTCCCCCAGGTCTTATATGTTTTGATAGACTGTTCTGTCATTGAAAGGCGTATTGGAATATTTTACCTGAAGATAAATGTGATTCAATTAAATATTTCTGATCTATTCACATTAATAAACATTAAATAAAGTTTTAGGAATAAAATATGTTTCTATCAAATGAACAAGCAAACAAAAACCAAGCTGACACATATATAATGATACAGATCACTTTTCTGTAGAAATCACCTTATACAACCTATTTTCCAGATCAAAAGCAAAATGAATGGAGCAAATATAACTATTCTGTTGCTTTTATTTCAGTGTTTCTTAAAAAAATGTAATGTGTACCCTGGGGGTCTGATTAAAATGCAGATTTGGATTCAGTGGGGCTTAAAATTTTGCATTTCCAACATGCTTCTGGTCAGCAGATGTTACTGGTTTTCTGAACCCAATGCCACGTTGAGTTCACGGGACTCCAGAGTACACATGTTCTCAATAAGAAATATTTACCAGTGCTTGTATTGGCTTATTTTCCTGAGATACATTTGGAATTAATCATACTTGTTTTCTGTGTCCTTTGTTTACTTGTGACATAATGTTCATTTAAATCTCTGTCTGGTTAAGTTATCAAATTCCTATGCATCTTTTAAAGGAGTCAGATTACTCTAGTCACGACCTACTGAATAGGAATCGCTGACAGTGGGGTACTGAGATCTATCTGTAAAAATTCCAAAACTTTTTACAATGTTTAACAGTATTTGAGATCCAAGATATTAAAAGAGCCACCTCTTTTATGAGCTAGAATAATGGATATTTGCACGTTTGGAGGAAAATAAATAAATATGCCTTCTGATCTACTAATCTCTATTTATTCCTATTTATTTTAGTTCATTTAATCCAATAACATGGTTGTTTTTCAAATTGAAAACAATCTTCTAACACAAGCAAAAACCTCTCTTATGTATCATCCAACTTACTCTACAACATAATCATTATATTTTGTTTATAATTAATTGCATTCTTATGCTTTAGAAGCTCTTAACAACATATTTGAGTGAATGAGTAATAACGTCTTCCACACTTGCCCAATAACTGTAGCTCTTTTACTCGTTAGCAAGTAGTAAGTGATTTTTCTAACCAGTCTCAAGGTAATGCTCTCCAGTATACCATTGTGACAAGCCTGGTTGTTGTATACAGTGTAACTACAGTAGTATTTGGATTTTGCCATCATGTTGTTGAAAGAAAACCCTCAGGATATATAGATTAGCTTTAAAATATTATACAATATTTCTGTCAAAAAAATCTGTTAAACATGATGAGTTATGTATCCTGATTATCAAGCCAGAAAAAGATAACAGTAGAAGCCTCCAAGAAGAATTGTCATAATTTAAACATTTCTTTTTGTTAAACTTGTGATCCCCAGATAGCATACTCGAATTTCATTTATTTTCTAAATTTCAGCATTCCAAATATAAAAGCAATAGAAAGTTTTTTGAAAGATGGATGATATCCACATATAACTTTTTAAAAAATTAAGGCATTATGACATATTAAAAGACATATATCAGTAGTACTATAGCATGATGCAGTAGACGATATCCACATATAACTTTTTTAACAATGAAGGTATTATGACATATTAAAAGACATATATCAGCACTATAGCATTTCCACTGAAAGATGGACTGGTATAGCCTTAAGCTCTCATTTTCTTAAACTTAACATGGAATTAAAGCAGATTGTCAGCCACCTTATAGTTTCTTTCACTAAGCTCTTATGTAGCAAGTGTCATTTTAAAGCAGATGGTTATTGCTCTCACTGTGAGCCCTAAAGTGTTAATTGTAATTAAGAACTTTATTTAGAATACATTTGTCAATTTATTCATGGAAAATAATGTTGTTCACTATTTAAACGTTAAAATAAATATACAATTATAAATCTCAATTTTTAAGCAAATATTTACATCAAGAAATTTCTAGTGAAATACACCTTATCAAATTAAATTATTATCATATTGCACAATTTATTGAATGTTTACTATATGCCAGGCAGACACTATTCATAATATTATTCATTTAATTTTACTCATTTAATTTTCACAATTCTTGAAAGTGTATTATTATAAGCCACTACTTCAACTGGAAGTCCCCAATGACGTTTTCGGTTCCCTGGAATCAATGTCAGCTCAAAGTCAGTGTCCAGTAGTCCTTGAAATATCTGATCATTTATCTTTCCCCAGTGCACAGTTACCCTTGTAAAAGGCCAGAAGTCTCCTTGGGGAAGAATGGGAGAAAGCTCCACTGCATAAATTGCCGACAGACAATGTGAGGGTTCTACCTCAAGGGGACTCAGCCTCCTCTTCATAAAAGGTGTTCTGAGTCTGTAAACTGGCTCAAGTCTGGAAATTGATTGAACGGCCATCATTTTCAGTTTTTATAATTCAAATTAGTCTTTTGTCCATTCAACTTAGAAGTCTTCTGCTTATATCAATTATGTAGAAATGAAGTAGGCTTCCTTTCAATTTCACTTCTAGGAACACTGTTATTAATTAGCCGATGTCAGAGCTCTACATGAGTCAGATTATTCTGATTGCAGCTTTGCTTCTGCTATCCATTACAGTAGCTATGCCCACCTTGCCTTTCATGGTTGAGTGCTGTCACTTGGCCTGTGCCACCTCAGGACCCAATTATTCCCACTGTATTTAAATTTTGTAGTTGCCTGACTCTGGTTCCCACTGTTAAATCTGACACACAGAGAAGAGTAATTATAGGGCTCTTCAAAGATGCAGGTGCTGCCCTCACAAATCTATTTAGCAAAGCATTGGTCAAGGGTATATCTTCTGAACCCTCCCAGCTAGGATGAGTAAGTCTAAGGTCACTAATCCACTCCACTGTCAAAATCTCCCTAAGCCTTTGGATCCCTTCGTCTATGTTAAACAAAGGGAAATCAAGCATTTCCAGCTCACTCACAGTGGGCCATCTTTTAATCCATATTTCAGTTAATCAAGCAAATAAACTATTATAACCTTTTTTAACTCCCTGAGCTGCAACATTAAATACAGAATACCTACTTAGTAGGTCCAAAACAACAAATTCAACCTGATCTAACTATATGTTCTTTCCACCTTTACCCCACACCCTTAACATCCATTCCTGTCCCTGTCCTGCAAATTTCTGTTTATATACATTGGAAAATTCAAGCAGCTCTTTTCGAGTGTAGCACACCTCTTCATGGGTCACACTCTCAACCTTACCTCTAGGGCCTGCCAGGACTTTAGTTACAGGTCTAGAAGCAAACAGGGGTGTTGAGGGTGGCTCCTGAGGAGAATCAACGTTGTCTTGCCTGGCAACTGCCTTAGGAGAGGCCATCACTGTGGCCTCAGGCAATACAGAGTTTATCTCCTCATATAAAGGTGGAAAGGCTGATGGCAGCATCAGTAGGGGAGGGGATGTTGTCACTACTGGGAATGGGGAAGCTGCTTCTTCTGGCAAAAAAGATTCATCAGAGTTTGCAAAGTCAATGTACCCAGCTTCATTAGGGCCCTTTTACACATCCTCATTCCAAATTGCAGGGTCCCATTCTTTTCCAATTGATGCCCTCATTTTAACAGTAGACACCTGGCTGGGCTGTGCATGAACCTTTCAGTGCAGGTCAGACACTCCCATGGTAAGAGCTTGTTCCTGTTTTTCCACAATTTCAGCTCTTTCCCTACAGGAGATGAGACTCTCACTCAGGGCAGTCTTAGCAGATTTTAGGCTCAGTATCTGCTTCTGAAACTGGGAGTTAGAATCCTTGAGTTTATCATTTTCTTTTATCCCTTTCTTAACTGAACTTAGGAGCAACCAACCAGATTAATTATGTTCCTTGGTTCTCCACATATGGTCAAAGGTATTATGTATAGAATCCCTAAACTCCTTGCCTCTCACAAGCAGCAAATCAGAAGTGTCAAATGCATTTATTTTGCATAACGCTCTAAAGAGTTTACGCCAAGGACTCTCACTGTTCTCCATACTATTAGAAGTAGAGTCCTTAGGATTTTGGGGTCTAATTATATTAAGGAGCCAACTCCAGAAACACCAAAACCAACAAAAGAACTCCATCTTTAATATTTTGTTCCTGTAGAGTCATTCCTTTTTTCAAAATCTGTATTAGTCAGTGTTCTTTAGAGGAATGGAAATAATGGGGTGTGTACATATGTATGTGTGTGTGTGTGTGTGTGTGTATATATAAATATATATACACGTGTGTATATATATACACATATATGTGTGCATATATACACATATATTATGTATATATACACATATATGTGTGCATATATACACATATGTGTATATATATACATATGAGTATATATATATACATAATATATGTATGTGTGTGCATGTGTGTGTGTGTGTGTGTGTGTATATATATATATGTATAAAGGGGAGCTTATTAAGTATTAACTCACATGATCACAAGGTCCCCCAATAGACTGTCTCTAGGCTGAGGAGCAAGGAGAGCCAATAGCATTCCAAAACTGAAGAACCTTCTAGTCCAATGTTCAAGGGCAGGAAGCATCTGGCATAGGAGAGAGACGTAGGCTAGGAGGCTAGGCCAGCCTCCCTTTTCACATTTTTCTGCCTGCTTATATGGTAATCTCACTGGCAGCTGATTAGATTGTGCCCACCCAGCTTAAAGGTAGCTCTGCCTTCCCCAGCCCACTGACTCAAATGTTAATATCCTTTGGCAACACTCTCACAGACACACCCAGGATCAATACTTTGCATTTTTCAATCCAATCAAGTTGACACTCAGTATTAAGCATCATAACCAGAGAGCAAGGACATTAGGGACTGAACAATTTCAAAGGAGGGGCCAGAGAGGACACCCACAGAACCTTAGCATTCACTGCCTGGAATCACCTCATGGCTCTGCTCTAAGCCTTACAGAGCAGCTCTCTCCAGCTGCCTCAGGTTCAGTTCCAGCAGGCTCAGATGGGACATAGGGGCATAGCGGCCACCCTTGTGAAGGGTACAAGTGGTAAACCTTGGCAGTGTTCAAACAATACCATCTCAGTTGGCTCACAAAGCATTAAGACTCATGGGGTTGCTGCTACATCCATCTGTGTTTTAAAGTATGAAACCATAAAGAGACATAGGCAGACGACCCAGGCAGAGGATTGCAGCAGGGCGGCACTGCTCTAGAGGATCTCCAATAAGTAAGAAAATAGGTCTCTAATAGAGGAATGTCTAGTGGAGCCAGGGAGGCAAGGCCACCCCAGAAACCGCAGCTGGTGGAGACACAAATCTGCAATTTGAGCCTGGAGGAACCAGAGGCACCTGATTACAACCTGTGAAAGCTTGGGTGTGAGCTATGCTGAGTGAAGCTATGGATGTAAGGCTTTCCAGAGTCTTGGGGTGCCAACAGCTGTCCCAGGATGTCTAGAAGGCAAAGTATCAAATCAAGTCCTAATGTTTTGGACCTGCCCAGGATCTGCCATCCTTCTTTTCTATCCTACTTCTTGCTTTTGGAATGGAAATGTCTATCCTATGCTTGTCTCTGTATTGTATTTTGGAAACACATAACATGGTTGATTTCATAGTTTCATAGATACAGGGAATTTTGCCTCAGAATGAATTGTACCTTGAGTCTCATCCATATATGATTTAAATGCTTTAAATGATATTAAATGAGGCTTTGACTTAGACTTTGGAGATAATTCTGGATATGAGTTAAGACTTGGGGAGCTACTGGGGTAAAATGAATGTGTTTTGCATGTGAGAAGGACATGAATTTTGAAGAGACCAGAAGTTGAATGGTGTGATCTAAATGTGTTCTCCTAAACTTTGTACGTTGAAAACCTAATTACCAATGCGAGGGTAGTAGATAGGGAATTGATTATATCCAGAGTGTAGAGCCCTCATAAGTGAGATTAGTGCCCCTATAAAAGAGGACCCAGAGAGCTGTCCCTTCCATCATGTAAGGACACAGAGTGAAGGCATCATCTATCAAGCAGGAAATGGACCCTCACTGGACACCCAATCTGCTGATGACTTGATCTTGAGCACTCTAGCCTCCAAAACTGTGAGAAGTAAATTTTCGTTGTTTATAAGCCCTTTTGTTTCTAGTGTTTTTATAGCAGCCTGGATAGACTAAGACACCTGAATTCCCAAAAAATCAGAGCCAACTTTCTAAATGTAGAATCCTTGTCATTAACTACTATCTTTCCTAAGCCTCCTTTTTGTGGCCAAAGAGTCGTCACACTTCCTTCAAGTCTCAGTAAGTTATTTTTAGCAGTTTTCTCATTGGCAAGAGGTCAATGCCTAACTCTCCAGAACTGATGTGTACGTGAGTGTGTTTAATAAACTTCAGAGATGAGACATAGTCCGTTTGATATGTACAGTCCCAAGAGGTCAGTTAATACAGAACCCAAGTATATATATTTATTTATGAATGAGATATAGATTCACCTGATAGTTTTCTGATATTGATGCATTTTATGATTGAAATATAAGCAGAATCTTTCAGTTCTAACCTGGTGTCTATAATGACTACAGCCACATGTAATTTATGAGAATACTTTTAGATTTTGGTAACCTAGTATTGCTCAATGTTTCAAGGACAACATTTTAAAAATATATTATTATTGTTATTATTATTTTGTAGAATGAAATGGTTCCATGGTCAAAATCAGTGATGAAAACATAGAAATAAATAAAAGTATAAAGATGCATTTAGTTAAAAAAGTTTGGTCATTAAGATGCTTAAAGTTTAGTGTAACGCCAAGTCAGAACAGAGTTTCTCAGACTTCTTTATCACAACATTTTTTTTCCCTACAGAGCGCAGTATACTGAGTATTCCATTGTACATGATTTGTGAAATTCTGCCCAGAATCACTTGAATAAAAATAAATAGGCAAATTTAAGACATGTCCAGAAGTTATATGTAGCAGTTTGAAAATAGAGTGAATATGAAGGATGAATAAGAATTAGGGATGTGACTCCTATGGTTTTGGTTTGAGATGGTAACAGTATATATATATATATATATATATATATAATATGTACATTATATATATATATACACACACACACAAATATATATATATATATATACATTCCACATTTATATGTGCATGCATATATGATATATATATATATACACACACACACACACAAACACACACATTACGTTTTATATAATATACAACATTTAAAGCAAAGAGATTGAAATTATCCTGGACAGGGAAATGGATAGAGAAGAGGTAAGACTCTAACATGCTGGCAGGAGGAGTACAAACAAAACAAATGGTCTTTGAATACAAATGGTCCGTTATGTAAGAGGAAAATCAACGGAGTATTAAGAAAAGAAAAAAGTCCTTCCAAAATAAGGGTGTGATAACCTGTATTAAATGCTGTTGAAAACTTAACTGGCAAAAAAAAAAAAAAACAAAAAAAACATATACTGTAATTAGAAACATGGAAGTTTCTGATAACCCTAATAGTGGCTAAAAGAAGAGGTAAACCTTTTCAATTGTTTATTTGCTGATCTTTTCAAATCAATGAAAAGGACAAGATTCCATGACCTAAAGACAGAGCATGAAGTCAAAGTGCTAGTATTTTATTTTATTTCTAATGAAGGAGTGTCTGAAAGAGTCCATAATATGTTTTTATTTTCATGTTCGAAGTAAGTATACATAATTATTTTCCAAAAAATTGATAACATACAAGCTACTAATTTGGTATTGAGTAACTTATTGACATAAGAGGTATAAGAAATCTGATTTTAAATACTGCCTCAGAGGAATTAACCTCTCAAAGTGCTGTATTAATATTAAGAAAATATATTCTATAAAATATAAAATATGTATGTTACATAAACTACATTTTTTATTTCCATGAATATATATCAGCAAATATATTTTAGTAGTTTGATTAAATCATAAATAAAGATTAATGAAATGACTTTTAGTTTTGGTTACCAGTGTCTAAATCTTTAGCTTCCGGTTCAGTGGATTCTAGAGTAGAATCCACCCATCTTTCAATACAAATTTCCTCAGGCCTTCAGATGTACACCAAACTTTGAGATTTACTTTTGTTAATTTAATCCAAATAAATAGCAATAATGTAAAAACATTTTCTTCTTTAATTTTTATATAGCTATTCAGAAAATTCACCTAAACTTAAAACATCAAGCGTACAGAAAATACTAATTATTTAATTGGGTAATTAATTAGAAACACTGACTAGCTTCCTAATCTAACCATGTGTTTGCAGCCTCCCTGGAGACTCACTGACATAATACATAAGATTTAATCTTTAAGGCACATTTGTAAAACAACTCTAAGTTTCTGATAACAGCCTCCCTCCTAACATTTATGTTTCCATCATGCTATATACAAGCAGCTCATATTACTGGTAACTGAGCAGCTAGAGTTCAGAGATTTCCATTTTGATAACTTCGGTCCTCTCCATTTTTGTTCCTCTAATTCTTGCTACGCATAATCTCATCCTTTATATTTCACTTAGTCATGTTTGCTGATTACTCATGACTTTTGATGACATGTGGCTTGCATTGCCAATGATATTTGTGAATTGCCTTTCTGTGTGTTTATCTTTTAGTGTCGACTTATTTATGAAAAATAAAAGTATGATTGGCCCAAATAATTACTGCTGTTCTTTGGGAAGATGTTTCTTTCCTCTTAATCCTTTATTGGTTGATATTAACCTGTATTCCACTCAACTGTGCCTAGGGAGATGATTTACATGGCAGGCAACATAGTCATTTATCCATGAAAAAACACTGTTAGGCTATTTCCTCAATGGCAGGTGGTAGGTGACATAGTTTCCTTCCAAAAGAAAACTGAGGCTATTAGAGGTATTTGAGAAAACAACAACAAACAAATAACTTCCCCATGTGTGTCAGAATAAATCAATGCATGAAATTCTTTGTAACTCAATAAAGCTTTGATACCTTTCCTTAAAGCCTGGTTTATTGTTTAGAATAACGAATTATGTGCTTGTTTGTTTATTTAAGATGTTTATAAAAACCCAAATCACTTTTATTAAATATAAATATATAAAGTGCTTATCACACAATTTCACATTCTTAATGAGAAATTTTCCTATGGATTTGAAAAAAGTCAGCAAAGAAAAGCAGGATATTTTTTTAAAAAGACACCAGTTAAGAGGTTCAATATAATCAGTCACTCAAATTGTCATTACTTTTAAAATAATATCTGTTAAAACCAAGTAGGCATGCTTATTTTCTGAATAAGCTGTTGCTGAACAAACTTTTTTAAAAAAACAGTCATTGATTCATATCTAAAAATGAATTATTGAATTAGAATTATAAAATTAGAATTATAAAATTTTTACATTTGAACCTATTTAAGAAGGCAAAAGATTATTGCAGAGTGAGTCCTTAATCTGTTTCTTTTTTCCTTCTTAACATTACAGATAAAATTAATTTTAAAGTTTCAGCATATAACAATACAATTTTCATATATATGCTTTCATAGCTGTTAATTAGTTTTGCTTTTAGTGTTATCCTTAAACTTTTCAATTTTCAATTACTTCAAACATTTCATAAGTTAAAAACAATTCATTTTGGCAGTAGCTATATTTGAACAAACCATATATTTGATCAAGAAATAAATTCATAATGAGTTGAAGCTGAATTTTTGTAACTTAACTATCTAGCATATACTAAAATCTCCAAAAGTCATTTTGTCAATTACGAGTTAATTTCTTCTTTAATAAGAAAATTGCAATGTTGCTTTCTGACCATGACATGAGTTTTATAACACAATATGTTCAGTGATTAGTTTCTTCATTTAAAACTGTTCAATTTGGAGTAATTTCATCACCAATATCATAATTTCTTAAATTCAATATGTGAACCAACTGCTAATTTTGAGAAATGAAAAAGAAAAGAAAAAAGCCTGTTTTTAAGTTCTTAAAATGTAAATGCAATGTAAATGTTTTAATTGAGAAGCCAAAAACACCCTGCATCATACTATTGGTCCTTTCCTCTTTCACATTGGATGTTCCCTAAGTTAAGGGGCTACTACCTGATTTTCAATCATACACATGAGTTACTACTTCTACTAATGGATGCTGAGAGAAAATCTGCTTTCCTTCACTCATCATCCCTGTCACCTCTTACTTAATTCTCTAAATATCAGTTACAAAACAGAATTTATTTTTTTCAATGTAATTTTACCTTCTAATCCCTTGATGTAAAAATTCAAATAACTTTGGGCTAGCTTATTGAAACTTTCATTAGCCTTAAAAGTATGTTTCCAATTAATGCAGACTTCTCATATCATACACTAAAATACACTAAAATATACTACACACTTACAGTGAATGAAGAAAGAATTGAAAAATGATTACAACTAGCACCATTAACTCCAATTTTCTAATCCCTGCTCTTCAGACAGAGTACTTTCAGGATTCTGACATTCTTTCACATGGACTACATATGCTGGCAGGATATGTTACATAAATCCCCCTTTAAAACTGTAATTGTCTTTCAACCTATGCAAAGCCTGGCTATGAAGAGCTGCATCTACTTTATGCCAACAACTCTAATCGTTTATTAGCATTTCACAGCTGAGATCTTTATAGTACTTTCTCTTCACTACTACACATTATCAATAGTGCATGCCAGCTTCTCAGGAGTCATTTTTCTCCAAAACCTTTCATTGGAGCTTAATTACCCCTAATATCTGATAGAAAAGCATATTGATAGTTAAAATTCTACTGACTCAATGCTTCATTTTAATTATAGGAACACTATTTGTAATCCTATATAAATCAAAAATCTCATGGATGAACCTAGAAACCATCATTCTCAGCAAACTGACACAAGAACAGAAAATCAAACACCGCATGTTCTCACTCATAGACAAGTGTTGAACAATGAGAACACATGGACACAGAGAGGGGAGCATCACACACTGGGGTCTATAGTGGGGAACTAGGGGAGGAACAGTGAGGGGTAGGGAGTTGGAGACAGATAACATAGGGAGAAATGCCAGATATAGGTGATGGGGAGGAAGGCAGCAAACCACATTGCCATGTATGTACCTATGCAACAATCTTGCATGTTCTTCACATGTACCCCAAAACCTAAAATGCAATAAAATATATATTAAAAGAAAAAAAGAAATAAAAAATGTCTCTAGCAGTTTTCAATGGTACAAAGTTTTTATTGATTCATTATAAGCTATAAGTACATAAGAAAAATTTATCTTGTATCCCCAGAACCTAAGAAAGGAATCTTGAACATGTTAGTAAAATATTATTAAATGAATTTCTAAATTAATGGTGTATTTAAACAAAAGCATATCTAATCATGAAGCCTAAAATAGTCAATGTAAGTTTCTCATGTTTCTTAATCATTTTTTCCCTAAAGAAAGATAAACATAATAATAATGTTAAAACCTCTCAAATCTAAGTAGAAATTTTCATCACCTGTTTTGGATATCTTTCAAGAATATGTTATATGTATATTTATACACATATATCAAGTATATGTTTCAGGTATACATAAGAATACCTGAAATACTGAAATATATAAGAATACCTAAATATTATAGTCAGAACTTTTAAAAAAATCTAATCATAAATTTATAATTTTACATTTAAATTTTAGATGTGTACTTTTTATATTAAATCCGTGGGATATTTTATTTTTAATACAGGAATTTGACTATTAAAATAAATTATAATAGAAGTTTCTGAGTTCACTTCAATATTTAAAAAGCTTGGAAGTCATCATTCTAATTCTTGGGAGATAAAAACTGGACAAACTGAAAATCAACAAATTCTCTTAGAATTATCTGAGAACTGAATTTGCAAAGTAAATGGCAAACTGCCATCTTGAAATCAGCAGCAACAAGCAAATCCAGAGAGACACAGTCCAAGTCTGTTTATGTGGATCAGAAGCCACTGGAGTCATAGATTTCTAGGAACAGTTAAATGTTAATTTTGACAAATTGCTTGAGACTAAATGTGGTCTTCCTTATGGTAAGAAACATCTGGGCCCCAATCCTTGAGCTTTACATCCAAGGTATACCACTAGGTTCTACAGTAAAGAACTGAGAAAGATACCTCTTGGTCCTTGTAGTTGAAGAAGAATGAGTAATTCTTATGAAATACGCATAAAGTGTTTTCTACCATAGCCTACTCTCTAGAGGGAAAGATTTTACAAAAACCTTGTCTCACAACTGTGGGTGAAGGATAGGGTGAAATCCCTCTAACTCGAATTTCTTTTAGACTTTTTGGCTCACTTAAGAAGGACAGGGAACCTACACAAAAAGAAACATAGATGACGTTTGCAGGCTGGAAATACAGGCTCTGAAAAGACACATTTGATAATTAGATTACAGAATGCTTCCTCTCCTCCACACCTTATTTACCACTATACCAGCAGGTTTGTAATATAATAATAATGGATCACAACTATCTTTTAAATTATGCTTTGAAATTATCTTTTAAATTATTCATTGAAAATAAAGAGATATAAAGACTTTCTTAGACAAGCAAAAACTGAAAGAATTGATCTCTAGCAAACCTGCCTGCAGGAAATGTTAGAAAGATTGTCTTCTGGAAGATAGAAAATAATATAGATTAGAAACTTAGATCTACATAAAGAAATAAAGAATGTCAGAGAAGAAATGTATCAAAGTAAAATGAATTGTGTAATTTTTCTTATTCTTAATTGATCCAAAAGATAAATTTATCTAATGTAATAATAACATTGTATTAGGTGGTTATAGCATATGCATAAGTCAAATGAATGACAGCAATGTCACAAGAGACAAGAGGGAGAGATTGGTAATACTCTATTATGAGTTTACCTAGACTACACATTAAGTAAAATAGTGTTAGTTGAAGGTGCATTATTTTCTATGATACTGCATCTGGTGAATACATGACATTTGGCATTTATCAAAACCCACAGAAATGTAAAATAGAATTAATCTTAATGTATGAAATGTTTTAAAAAATGTAAATCAGGATGTCTGTTAATTCCAAGATTGGAATGCAAGGTGTGAGGAAAGAAACTACATGTATTACAAATGTATGAAACAACTTCTCTGAAGCAGGTGGGAGAATAGGTGCTGACCTAAGTAACTTTGGAAATGAATCATATCTCTAAAACCAAAGGAAAAATAACTGTACTTAAGCACCATACTCTAGTCGATTTATTAGTTCCCCAAGGGGGTACAGGTTGACAATTTTGAAGGCACTACTATCCTGTAAATGAAAAGACACAAGAATGGATGGCAGATGATAGAAACCAGGGATTTCACTTTTAAAGTGAGAGTTTAAAGATAAGTCATGCAAGGTGCTAGGATGATTCATGTCCGAGAGTTGGTAACATCAATATGAATATAGGTTTAGCTTAAGATAGATACATATAATTACATATAGGAATAGATGTGAGCATATGATACAGATCCGCTTACATACATATATCACCTTGCTTGATTAGAATAGAGGGCCTAGAAGCCACAATACCCAGTAACAATGAGCCACTGAGCGCATTTCCTGCTTGATGGTTTCTAGTATCATTCTCCAGTAAGAGAAATAATGGCTTCTTGCATAAATGGCTGATTTTAGGACTGGGACAAAAAAATATACAAGATATGCCTAGAGCATTTAGCAGTTACAGAAAGTAAGAGAAGTTAAACATACACAAAAAACCCTCCACAATGATAAGATATGCCAAAGGAATATAGGAGGAAACTGAAAAAGATCCTAATGGCTAAAGCTGGAACAATCTTAAAACATAAAATAAATGAAGAAGTATGTATTATAACCCAAAGTATAAATACATATCCATGTATCCAAACTGATATGAATAATTCAATAACTGTATGGGGAAAAATAGACCAAACGACTGCCCTTTTAAAATTTCTTGAGCTTTCCTTTCTCCCTTTCACTTATCATTGTATCCGCATAATCCAGCAAAGATCCTGGATTCTAGTAGGTAGTCAATTAATACTAGAAGAATGAAGAACAATTGAATAGACCACTTAAATCATCTAGTGTCCACTTATCTACCTGCCAAATTGATAGTTGATGTCTATTGGACTTTGCCTAAGTCTCACAAAGGAAATGCAACAAAGAACATTTTCTCATACATTAATTTCAAAATATTCTCAAAGACATTTAACAGCTGAAAAGACAAAGATGGAGTAGTTCATTTTATTACTACAAGTTTTGGCTAATTGGATTTCCATTGCATATGTTGAAACACTATTACCTTTATATAAATAAATTTAATATATATTTCAGGTTTTTATTTTTAAAATTGAAAGTCTGAAACACTTTTAAAAAAATAGGTTTTAAGGGAAACATCATTTATAAGAAAATAAATGAAAAGATCTTTATGATACAGAAACACTTAAGTGTTGAGACTCACTGATAATCCAAGCTCTCATAGCATGTTATCTCTCTTGCTTAAACTCTGAATGCTATAACAGGAAGTACAGAGAATTTTTTGTGTCATTTTTGTGAGATTAAAGAGATATGTCATTTAGGTAAATGCCAATACTTGTCCATGTATTTCGAATAATGAAAGTAATATGTTTTGGCTGTGTCCCCACCCAAATCTCATCTTGAATTGTAATAGTCCCCACATGTCCAGGGAGGCACCTGGTGGGAGGTAACTGAATAAAGGGGGTGGATCTTTCCCATGATGTTCTCCCGATAGTGAGTAAGTATCAGGAGATCTGATGGTTTTATAAAGGGGAGTTCTTTTGCACAACTCCCTTGCCTTCCGCCATGTCCCTTTGCTCTTCCTTCATCTTCTGCCATGACTGTGAGGCCTCCCCAGCCATGTGGAATTGTGAGTCCATTAAACCTCTTTTCTTTGTAAATTACCCAGTCTCGGTATATCTTTTTATTAGCAGCATGAGAATGGACTAAAACAGAAATCTCACTCACACACACACACACACACACACACACACACACGTCTTCATGGGGCTAAACACATAGAACTATTGCCAATACTAGGTAAAATAAACTACTTTTTAAATGTAGAAACAAACCAGTTTTCTTTTAGCACTTCGAATCTGTCATTCCACTGCCTTCTGGACTACATTTTTTTTGACAAGAACTTAACCATTAATCATATTGTCATGCTCCTGTTCATGATGAGTTGTTTTTCTCTTGTTTTCAAGATTTTCTTTTAGAATTTGACTTTGACTAGTTTAACACTGATGTTGCCTAGCTGTTAATCTCTGTTTTTTATCCTAATAGTTCACAGAACTTCTTGAATATGTAAATTAACATTTTTTATCAGGTTTTAGAATATTTCAGACGTTAGTATTCAAATTATTTTTCTACTCCCTTTTCTCTCCTATCCTTTTCATATTTCCATCACATGCATAGGCTCATTTTGTGTATATACACAGGTCTCTAAAGCTCTGTCAATTTTTCCTCATCTTTATTTCTAGTTCCTTCAGATTGCATAAGCCCTATTGCTCTGGTTTCAAGTTCACTGGATTTTTTTTTCCTGTTGTCCCAAATGAACCATGTATCCCCTCGAGAAATTTTATTTTTACTCTCAAATTTGTTTTTCATTCCTGAATTTTCATTTGGTCCATTTCAATAATTTTTATCCCTTTTTTAATATTCTCTAATTCTTGATTCAGTTGATACTATAGTTCCTGTATTTTCTTTATTTGATTAACATGATTACTTTAGTTCTTTGAATATATTTATATAATACTTTTAAGTACTTTTTTTCTGATAAATTCAACATCTGGGCCAACCCAGTGAAAATTATTATTAACTGCTTCTATTATGCATGGAAAATACACCCGTTTACGTTTCTTAGTATGCCTTATAATATTTGTTGAAAAATATATAATGAGGGAGTATTACATAGTAATATTGATTCTGATTGTTTTCCCCTCACAGTTATTGTTGTTTGCTGAAATAAGTCTGTATAATATGCATTTGTCATTATGTGCATTATTTGAGGTTCCTTTTCTATTTTGTATTTATTTTTTATGTATTTACTTATTTTTATATTTAAGCCTGATTTGCTAGGGGACACCTTTGTGTGATTCATCTCAATGGTCAGCTAATAATTGGACAGACTTTCTGGTCAAATATATTGAGCCAGTAAGATTTCAATTCTATGTGTGGTTTAGAAAATGCATTTAATATTCCTCAGTTTTCATATCTTTTCTGACCCCTACTTTTCACCAGAATTTATTGCATCTTTTTTGCTTATTCATGTAGTGTTTCTGGCAGCCAGAATGTGTGGATGGCCTGGAACCCTTTCAGTTTCCAGTGCACATGTGCACAAAAAGCACCTGAAGGTTTGTGAAGAGCTATCAAACATTTGTATGTCAATTTTTTGCCAGAATCTCCCTATGACATTTCTATCTAGCCTGTAAATTCTTTTATTTTTTTCAGTCAGGACCACTTCAAGTTGGCAGAGTTGCTGATCTGTTATATTGATTTGCCACTGATTTCACTACTCTTACTAGGTGCTGCTGATGCAGGTTTTTTACCATCTATTCCAACTAAATTGAGCTACACTGTCCTTATTTGACGTTCAGTCATTTTCATGAATAAATCAATTTGTTCTTTATGGGTGTTCAAATTTGAGAGTTCAGAGATTGTTATTTGTGACATTTAATCAGGTTGTATTGTTCTCTAGAGACAAAGATTATTTAAGCTCAGCCATACTGGAAGTCCCCTATACCATAAAGTTTTTAAATGACTAATTGACTTTAGAGCATTTTGTACATTAGCACTATTACGTTTTGCCTTTTATGTAATCTGCAAACAGGCATATACATATGCAACATGAAAAACCTTCCAATAAATTTATTAATGAACTCAAATTTGTCAATCTTTTTATTGCATCACGATTTTAAGTCATCATTATGAAACTACTCTCTCATTTAAAAATGTAAGAAATGCAGAACAAGCTTTCTATAAGAAATTATATTGCTTCACATTTTACACTTTGATATTTGTATTTATCATCATCAATAATAAGGTATATGTATATAACAAATGAACATGAGAATCTAGAAACTGAGCAGAAATAAATATGCACAGATTACTTCCTTTCTCTCCTAGGTCTTGTTTTCATTATTCTCTTTCTCCTTTCCTTAAGTTATTTCTTTTTACCTATGCTTGTTAGTTCCCATTTTGTTTCAGAAAGTATTTTGTTGGTAACAAACAAGACTACTATAAAACAAAATAGTTCAAATAAAATCTAAGGCAATATAAGTTGTCAAAACATGCTCTATAAATATATTTAGGAAATGTTACACAAAAATCTCATATGTGACTCTTTAGAAGATCATGTCATCAAGGTCACAAAACTCATCAGTGGTAAAATAGAACTTGCACCAGTTAACTGTGATTCCACAAAACCATTGTGTATTTTTTTTATTGTACTTTAGTTTCTGGGGTACATGTGCAGGTCATGCAGGATTGTTGCATAGGTACATACATGGCAAGGTGGTTTGCTGCCTCCATCTCCCCGTCACCTATATCTGGCATTTCTCCCCATGTTGTCCCTCTCCAACCTCCCCCCCCCCCGCTGTCCCTCCCCTAGTCTCCCCAACAGAACCCAGTGTGTGATGCTCCCCTCCCTGTGTCCATGTGTTCTCATTGTTTAACACCCACCTATGAATGAGAACATGCAGTGTTTGATTTTCTGTTCTTGTGTCACTTTGCTGAGAATGATGGTTTCCAGATTCACCATGTCCCTACAAAGGACACAAACTCATTGTGTTTTATGGCTGCATAGTAGTCCAGGGTGTATAAGTGCCACATTTTCCTTGTCTAGTCTATCATTGATGGGCATTTGTGTTGGTTCCAGGTCTTTGCTATTTTAAACAGTGTCACAATGAACATGCACGTGAATATGTCTTTATAATAGAATGATTTATACTCCTTTGGATATATACTCAGTAATGGGATTGCTGGGTCAAATGGAATTTCTATTTCTAGGTCCTTGAGGAATCGCCACACTGTCTTCCACAATGGTTGAACTAATTTACACTCCCACCAAGAGTGTAAAACTGTTCCTATTTCTCCACATCCTCTCCAGCATCTGTTGACTCTGGTTTTTTAATGATCACTATTCTAACTGGTGTGAGATGGTATCTCAATGTGGTTTTGATTTGCGTTTCTCTAATGACTAGTGATGATGAGCATTTTTTCATTTGTTTTTTGGCCTCATATATCTCTTCTTTAGTATAACAAGCTAATTATCCTAATAGAAAAATGAATGTTTGAGGTCAAATGCTAACAACACAAAAATAATATTTTTGATGGATCAGAGCATGTTGTATTTTACAACGTCATCTTATAAAGAGTAGCCTACCCAATTTAAAAATCTTGTTATTATACCGATTTTTGTTTTGTAAAGTTAATTAATTTATAAGAGTTTGTCTGGAATACATTTTACACTGCAGATTATTCCTTACAGTGATACAATCAAGTGAATTTATCTTTCTGTTTTGGAGGCTATTTTACATTTCTAAGTAGCAATAACAAAATTGATTTTAAAATGAATTAGGCAAAGGTATATTTACTGTATTTGTATATTTATACTTTTTTGCTGATGAATAAAAGAAGTTGTGGCTGTTGAAAGAAAATCTTCGTATTAAAAGTAAAAGCAACAAAAGAAAAAAATAACAATTTAAGAATTACCCTAAGTGGCTCTGTCTTCCTGGAACGATAACTTACCAATTTTGCTTTTTTGGAGCATCAATCGTTTAAAATTTTAATTAAAATACCTAAATAGCTATAAGCATTTCCAGTTTATTGCAACAAAATCAGATTCACAGGATAGCATGCTAATTAGAAAATTCTGTTCATAAGTTCATAAAATGTATCATTGCCAAATTATCAAGCTGGGACAAAAAGTGAATTAAAATACTTCTGTGCCTGATAAAATAATACTAATTTACTCAGCAAAACAAAATAATTTGCTTTTATAATTTTATAAATTCATATGATGGTAAGGGATTTTAAAAATACCTAAATACTTACATTTGTAAGGGATTTTAAAAATACCTAAGTACTTACATTTCTAAACTGTTTCCTACGTGAAAATATAAAATTGGAAAAACATGTTTTAGCAACCAGTGAATTGTTGTCTATGTTTTCCTAGTTACTAAAGTTATTCTTTGGTAAATTATAATAGGCAACAATTACAAATTCTTTTTACAGATATAAAATATTAAGACATTTAATATTTAAATTTAAAATGTATTTTTAAAAATTGTATAGATTCCCTCAATATAAAATGGAGTGTAAACATTTATTAATACATGATGGCATTATATAAAATTTTATATTATGTGCATACATTAGAAATTAGATATATTACTTATATTGCTTGCAAACATTTGCAAGCATGTAAATGTGTAGGTTTTTCTGTTTGATGAGTTGGTTTGGTTTGGTTTGTTTGTTTTAAGACAGGGTCTCACTCTGCTGCCCAGACCAGAGCGTAGTGGTGCTATCATAGCTCACTTTATCTTTGACCTCCTAAGCTCAAGCCATCCTGTTACCTTAGCCTCCAAAGTATCTAGGACTATAGGTGCACACCAGGAAGACTGGCTAATTCTTTTTTATTTTAGTAGAGACAGGGGTCTCACTATGTTACTTAGAGTGGTATCAAACTCCTGGGTTTAAGCAATCCTCCCGCCTCAGCGTTCTGAACTGCTGGGATTACAGGCATGAGCCACCATGCTCATCAAATGTGTTTTATTATGTTTTAAGAAAATAAGCCTCACAAGTAAAATAATTTGCTTATATTTTTCTCTTTGTTTTTGCTACAAAACCTTTTTAAACAGTGTTTCTAATATTTTGCTAGAAATTATACATATTTATTTACATGTACACATATGTATATAACATACCTATGTATATAATGATTATTAATTAAATTACATGCACAAATATGTACATATTTACATGTGTAATGTAAATATTATTTTGTCACCCAAGTACTAAGCCTAGTACCCAGTAGTTACTTTTCTTTTTCTCTCCCTTCCTACTTTCTATTCTCAGGTAGTGTTTCTTGTTCTCTTTGTGTTCATGTGTTCTCATCATTTAGCTCCCACTTATAAGTGAGAACATGTTGTAAGTGGTTTTCTGTTCCTGCATTAATTTGCTAAATATAATGGCCTCTACCTCCATCCATGTTCCTGCAAAGGACATGATCTCATTTTTTTATGGCTACATAATATTCCAACTTGTGTATGTACTACATTTTATTTATCCAGTGTACCATTGGTGTGCATTCAGGTTGATTCCATATCTTTGCCATTGTGAATAGTGCTGCAATGAACATATGCATGCATTTATCTTTACAGAATAATTTATATTTCTCTGGGTGCATACACAGAGATGGGATTGCTGGGTGGAATGATAGTTCTGGTTTAGCTATTTAAAGAATTGCCACACTGCTGTCCACAATGCTTGAGCTAATTTATGCTACCTCCAACAGTTTATAATTGTTCCTTTTCAAGCCTAGCAAAAAGAACAAAGCTGGAGGCATCACACTACCTGACTTAAAACCATACTACAAGGCTACAGTAATGAAAACAGCATGGTACTGGTACCAAAACAGAGATATAGACCAATGGAACAGAACAGAGGACTTGGAGGCAACACCACACATATACAACCGTCTCATCTTTGACAAACCTGGCAAAAACAAGCAATGGGGAAAGGATTCCCTGTTTAATAAATGGTGTTGGGAAAACTGTCTAGCTATGCACAGAAAGCAGAAATTGGACCCCTTCCTGACACTTTACACTAAAATTAACTCCAGATTGATTAAAGACAAACATATGACCTAGCACCATAAAAACCCAGGAAGATAACACAGGCAAAACATTCAGGACATAGGCACAGGCAAGGACTTCATGACTGAAACACCAAAAGCATTGGAAACAAAAGCCAAAATAGACAAATGAGATCTAATTAAACTCCAGAGCTTCTGTACAGCAAAGGAAACAATCATGAAAGCGAACTGACAACCAATAGAACAGAAAAAAACATTTGCAATCTACCCATCTGACAAAGGGCTAATATCCAGAATCTACTAAGAACTAAAACAGATTTACAAGAAAAAAACAAACAAACCCATTCAAAAGTGGGTGAAGGATATGAACAAACACTTTTCAAAAGAAGACATATATAAGGCCAACAAACATATGAAAAAATGCTCATCATCACTGGTTATTAGAGAAATGCAAATCAAAACCACATTGAGATACCATCTAGCACCAGTTAGAATGGCAATCCTTAAAAAATCGGGAGACAGATGCTGGAGAGGATGTGCAGAAATAGGAACACTTTTACACTGATGGTGGAAGGAGTGTAAATTAGTTCAGGCATTGTGGTAGACAGTGTGGTGATTCATCAAGGATCTAGAAATAGAAATTCCGTTTGACCCAGCAATCCCATTACTGGGTATATACCCAAAGGATTATAAATAGTTCTATTATAAAGACACATGAATGTATATGTTCACTGAAGCACTGTTTACAATAGCAACAATCTGGAACCAACCTGAATGCCTATCAATGATAGACTGGACAAGGAATATGTGGTACATATACACCATGGAATACTATGCAGCCATAAAAAATGATGAGTTTTTGTTCTTTGTAGGGACATGAGTGAATCTGGAAACCATAATTCTCAGCAAAGTGACACAAGAACAGAATATCAAATGCTGCATCTTCTTACTCATAGGCGGGTGTCAAATAATGAGAACACATGGACACAGGGAGGGGTGCATCACACATTGGGATCTGTTGGGGGTGGGCTAGGGGAGGAACAGTGTGGGGTGGGGAGGTTTGGGAGAGATAACATGGGGAGAAATGCCAGATATAGGTAATGAGGGGATGGAGGCAGCAAACCACCTTGTCATGTGTGTATCTATGCAACAATCCAGCATTATCTGCACATGTACCCCAGAACCTAAAGTACAATTAAAAATTATATGTATATATATATATATATATACACATATATAAATTTTCTTCTATTCTGTATGTTGTCTATGCTGTTGAAATTTCTTTTGCTGTGCAGAACTGTTTAGTTTAATTAGATTCCATTTGTCAATTTATGCTTTTGTTGCAATTGTTTTTGGTGTCTTGGTCATGAAATCTTTGCCAGCTCCTATGTCCAGAATGGTATTACTTATGTTGTCTTCTAAGGTTTTTATAATTTTGGGTTTTATATTTAAGTTCTTAATCCATATTCAGTGATTTTTGTATATGGTGTAAGGAAAGGGTCCAGTTTCAATCTTCTGGATATGAATAGCCAGATATCCCAGCACATTTTATTGAATAGGGAGCTATTTTCCCATTGCTCGTTTAGTCAGCTTTATCAAATATCAGATGATTGTAGGTGTACAGCCTCATTTCTGTGATCTGTATTCCATTGCCTAGGTCTCTGGGTCTATTTTTGTACCAGTGGCATGCTGTTTTGGTTATTGCAGTCTTTTGTGGTTATATAGTTTGAAGTTAGACAGCATGATGCCTCCAGCTTTGTTTTTTTGTTTTTTTGTTTGTTTGTTTAGTATTGTCTTGGCTATGCAGGCTCTTTTGTGGTTCCATATGACTTTGAAAATAATTGTTTTTCTAGTTTTCTGAAGAATGCCATTGATAGTTTAATAAGAATAGCATTGAATGTGTAAATTGTTTTGGTTAATATGGCCATTTTAACGATTTTTTCTACCCACGAGTGTGGAATTATTTTCCATTTGTTTGTGTCATCTCTGATTTCTTTGAGCAGTGTTTTGTAGTTCTCCTTATAGAGATGTTTAACCTCCCTGGTTAGCTGTATTTCTAGGTATTTTATTCTTTTTGTACCATTTGTGAATGGGATTGCTTTCCTAATTTGACTCTTTGGTTGCCTGTTGTTGGCATCTAGAACTGCTTGTACTTTTAATACATTGATTTTGTATCCTATAACTTTACTGAAGCTGTTTATCAGCTTAAGAGTTTTTGAGCCAATATTGTGGGGTTTTCTAGATACAGCATGATGTCTGCAAACAGGGATGCGTTGACTTCCTCTCTTCCTATTTAGCTGCTCCTCATTTATTTCTTTTTCTGGATTGCTCTGGCCAAGTGTTCCAATACTATGTTAGATGGGAGTAGTTAAAGAGGGTATCCTTCTTTTGTGTCAACTTTCAAGGGAAATGCCTCCAGCTTTTCCCCCTCGCAGTGTGATGTTGGCTGTAGGTTTGTACTAGACAGCTCTTATTATTTTGATTTATGTTTCTTCAGTACTTAGTTTGTTAGGGATTTTTAACATGAAGCCATGTTGAATATTGTTGAAAGCTTTTTCTATGTTTATTTCTGTATTTATATTATTTCTATATTTAAATCATGTGATTTTTGGCTTTAGTTCTGTTTAAGTGATAAATTATTTAGCAATTTGTGTGTGTTGAACCAACCTCACATCTTATAGATAAAGCCTAATTGATCATGATGAATTCGCTTTTTGATGTATTGCTGGATTCAGTTTGTTATTATCTTGTTGATTAGGGTTAGGGTTAGGGTTAGGGTTCTTCATCAATGTTTGTCAAGGATATTGACCTAAGTTTTCATTTTTTCATTGTGCTCTGCCAGATTTTGGTATCAGGATGATGCTAGCTTCACGGAATAAAGTCCCTCCTAAGTTTTCTGGAATAGTTACAGTAGTAATGGTATCCACTCTTTGTACATGACGTAGAATTTGGCTATGAATCTACATGGGCCTGGGCTTTCTTTGGTTTGTTGGCAAATTATTACTGATTAAATCTTGGAGCTCTTTATTTCTCTGTTCAGGACTTCAGTTTCTTTCTAGTTAAACTTGTAAGTGTGTATGTGTCCAGAAATTTATTCATTTCTTCTAAATTTTCTAGTCTGCATATACCTGTTCGTAGTAATCTCTGATAGTTATTTGTATTTCTGTGGGGTCAATGGTAATGTCCCCTTTGTCAGTTTCTAACTGTGTTTATTTGGATCTTCTCTCTTCTCCTCTTTATTAGTCTAACTAGAGGTCTATCTCATTAATTTTTTTTTCAAATTAAAAAAAAAAAACAGCTCCTAGTTTCTTTGATCTTTTGAGTGAATTTTTTTCTTTCAATTTCTTTCAGTTCACCTCTGATTTTGGTTGCTTTTTGTCTTCAGCTAACTTTAGGGTTGGTTTGTTCCTGTTTCTCTAGTTATTTTAGTTGTGATATCAGGTTATTTATTTGAGATCATTCTAATTCTTTGATGTGAGTGTTTAGTGCTATAAATTTCCCTTTTAACCCTGCCTTAGCTGTATGTTATGTCTTTGTTCTCATTAGTTTCAAAGACCTTCTTGATTTCTGCCATAATTTCATCATTTGCCCAAATGATATTGTTTAATTTCCATATAATTGCAGGTTTTGAGTGTTTTTCTAAATTTTGAATTTTATTTTTATTGCACTGTGGTCCAAAATGTGGTTGGTATAATTTCAGTTCTTTGTATTTGCTGAGGATTGTTTTATTTCTGATTGTGTGGTCAATTTTAGTGTATGTGCTATGTGGCTATGAGAAGAATGCATATTCTGTTGTTTTTGGGTGGAGAGTTCTGTAGATGTATGTCTGGTCCATGTGGTCCAGCATAGAGTTAAGATACTGAATATCTTTGTTAATTTTCTGCCTTAATGATTTGTCAAATAATGTGAGTGGGGTTTTGAATCTTCTCAGTATTGTAGTGTGGAAGTAAAAGTCTCTTTGAAGGTCTCTAAGAACTTGCTTTGTGATTCTGGATGCTCCTCTGTTGGGTGAATATATATTTAAGATAGGTCTTCTTTTCAAATTGAGCCCTTTACCATTAGGCATACCTTTCTTTGTCTTTTTTAATCTTTGTTGAGTTAAAGTCTGTATTGTCTAAAATTAGGATGCCAACCCTTGTTTTTGCTGTTTTCCATTTGCTTGGTAGATTTTTCTTCATCCCTTTATCTTGAGCTTATGGGTGCTATTGCATGTGAGATGGGTCTCTTGAAGACAGCATTCCACTGGGTCTTGCACATTTAGCCCATTTCCATCAAGATTTACATTGATATGTGTGGATTTGATATTATCCTCATGTTGTTAGCTGTTTATTATGCCAACTTGTTTGTGTGGCTGCTTTATAGTGTCACTGATGTGTGTACTTAAGTGTGCTTTTGTAATGGCTGGTAATGATCTTTCTTTTCTATATTTAATGATTCTTTTAGAGATTCTTGTAAGGAAGATCTGGAAAGAAAAAATTCCCTCAGCATTTGCATGTGTGAAAAGGATCTTATTTCCCTTCACTTAGGAAGCTTAGTTTGGCCAGATACGAACTTTTTGGTTAGAATTTCCTTTCCTTAAGAATGTTGAATATAGCCACTCGATCTCTCCCGTCTTGTAGGATTTCTGCTTAGAGGTCAACTGCTAGTCTGATGAGCTTCCCTTTTAGGTGACCTGTTTTTCTCTTTAGCTGCCTTTACCATGTTTTCTTTCATTTTGAGCTTGGAGAATCTGATTATTTTGTGTCTTGGAGACGATCTTTTTCTGAACTATTTTAGAGGAGTTCTCTGTTTCCTGAATTTGAGTGTTGTCCTCTGTAGCTAGATTGGGGAAGTTATTCTTGATGATATTCTAAAATATGTTTTCCAGATTGATTCCATTCTCCCCATCTTTTCCAGGGACACCAGTGAATAAGAGATTCATTCTCTTTACATAATCCTGTATCTCTTAAAGCCTTCCTCATTCCTTTTCATGCTTTTTTCTCTATTCTTGTCTGACTGTCTTATTTCAGAAAGCCAGCCTTCAGACTCTGAGACACTTTCTTCATCTTTTTCCATTCAGCTGTTAACACTTGCAATTGCATTATGAAATTTTTGCATTGCAGTTTTCAGCTCTCTCCGTTCAGTTTTTTTTGTTGTTTGTTTGTTTGTTTGTTTACTTTAAGTTCTAGGATACAGTGCTAAATGTGCACATTTGTTGCATAGGTATACATGTGCCATAATGGTATGCTCATCTATCAACCCATCATCTAGGTTTTAAGCTCCATATGCATTAGATATTTACCCTAATGTTCTCCCTCCCCTTTCCCCACACCCCCAAGAGTCCCAGGTGTGTGATTTTCCCCTCCCTGTGTCCATGTATTCTAATTGTTCAACTTCCACTTATGAGTGAGAACATGAAGTGCTTGATTTTCTGTTCCTGTATTGCTGAGAATGATGGTTTACAGCTTCATCTATGTCCCTGCAAAGGACATAAACTCATTCTTCTTTACGACGATAGTATTCTATGGTGTATATGTGCTACATTTTCTTTATCCAGTCTATCATTGATGGGCATTTGGATTGGTTTCAAGTCTTTGCTATTGTAAATAGTGTTGTAGTAAACATGTGTGCATGTGTCTTCCTTTGGGTATATACACAGTAACGAGATTTCTGAGTCAAATGGTATTTTTGGTTCTAGATCCTTGAGGAATTGCCACACTCTCTTCTGCAATGGTTGAACTAATTTACCCTCTCAACAACAGTGTAAAAGCATTTCTATTTCTCTACATCCTCTCCAGCATCTATTGTTTCTAGAAATTTTAATGATCACCATTAATTTTAATGATACATATGTGAGATGGTATCTTATTGTGGCTTTGATTTACATTTATCTAATGACCAGTGATAATGAGCTCTTTTTCATGTATGTGTTAGCCACAGAAAGGTCTTTTGAGAGGTATCTGTCCATATCCTTCACCCACTTTTTTATGGGAATGTTTGTTTTTTTCTTGTACATTTGTTTATGTTCCTTGTATATTATGGGTATTAGCTCTTTGTCAGAGGGATAGACTGCAAAAATTTTCTCTGATTCTGTAGGTTGCCTGTTCATTCTGAGGATAGTTTATTTTGCTGTGCACAAGACCTTTACTTTAATTAGATCCCATTTGTGAATTCTGGATTTTGTAACCATTGATTTTGGTGTTTTAGCCATGAAGTATTTCCCCATGTTTATGTCATAAATGATATTGCCTATGTTTTCTTCTAGGGTTTTTATAGTTATAGGTCTTTTTAAAAAATATATATTTTATTGCATTTTAGGTTTTGGGGTACATGTGAAGAACATGCAAGATTGTTGCATAGGTACATACATGGCAATATGGTTTTCTACCTTCCTTCCCATCAAATATATCTGGCATTTCTACCCATGTTATCCCTCCCCAACCGCCAAACCCTGCTGTCCCTCCCCTAGTTTTCCCCCTACAGACCCCAGTGTGTGATGCTCCTCTCCCTGTGTCCATGTGTTCTCATTGTTCAACATCTGCCTATGAGTGAGAACACGCAGTGTTTGATATTCTGTTCTTGTGTCAGTTTGCTGAGAATGATGGGTTCCAGGTTCCTCCATGCCCCTACAAAGGACACAAACTCAACATTTTTATGACTGCATAGTATTCCACGGTATGTATGTGCCACATTTTCCCTGTCTAGTCAATCACCGATGGGCATTTGGGTTGGTTCCAAGTCTTTTCTATTGTAAACAGTGCTGCAATAAACATTTGTATACATGTATCCTTATAATAGAATGATTTATAATCCTTTGGATATATACCCAGTAATGGGATTGCTGGGTCAAATGGAATTTCTATTTCTAGATCCTTGAGGAATCACCACACTGTCTTCCACAATGGTTTAACTAATTTACACTCCCACCAAGAGTGTACAAGTGTTCCTATTTCTCCACATCCTCTCCAGCATCTGTTGTCTCCAGATTTTTTAATGATCGCCATTCTAACTGGTGTGAGATGGTATCTCAATGTAGTTTCGATTTGCATTTCTCTAATAACCAGTGATGATGAGCATTTTCTCATATATTTGTTGGCCTCATATATGTCTTCTTTTGTAAAGTGTCTGTTCATATCCTTCACCCACTTTTGAATGGGTTTATTTGTTTTTTTCTTGTAAATCTGTTTCAGTTCTTAGTAGATTCTGGATATTAGCCCTTTGTCAGATGGGTAGATTGCAAAAATTTTTTTCCCATTCTGTTTGTTGCCAATTCACTCTAATGATTGTTTCTTTTGCTGTGCAGAAGTTCTGGAGTTTAATTAGGTCCCATTTGCCTACTTTGGCTTTTGTTGACAATGCTTTTGGTATTTTAATCATGAAGTAAAAAATCAGAAGCATTCCTAGCACCATAAAAACCCTAGAAGAAAACCTAGACAAAACCATTCAGGACATAGGCACGGTTTTCGGTCTTATGTTTAAATCTTTAATCCATCTGGAGTTAATTTTTGTATAAGGTGTAAGGAAGGGGTCCGGTTTCAGTTTTCTGCACATGGCTAACCAGTTTTCCCAACACCATTTATTAAATAGGGAATTCTCTCTCCATCACTTGTTTTTGTCATGTTTGTTGAAGGTCAGATGGTTGTACATGTGTGGTGTCATTTCTGAGGTCTCTGTTCTGTTCCATTGGTCTATATATCTATTTTGAAAGCAGTATCATGCTGTTTTGGTTGCTATAGCCTTGTAGTATAGTAACATGATGCCTTCAACTTTGTTCTTTTTAGTTAGAATTGTCTTGGCTATATGGACTCTTTTTCTGGTTGCATATGAAATTTAAAGTTTTTTTTTCTAATTCTGTGAAAAAAGTCAATGATAGCTTGATGGAAATAACATTGAATCTATAAACTACTTTGGACAATATGGCCACATTCTTTTCTACACTGATTATTTTGTCTGCAGAGTCTGTATAATTATATGGTGATTATCAGCTTCCTTAGATTGGGTTTAAACATGCCTTAAATCTCAATGATCTTTGTTTTGATCCATATTCAGAGTCCTGTTTCTGTCATTTCAGCCATTTCATTTCAGTTAAGAAGGCTTGCTGGAGTATCAATGCAATTGTTTGGAGGAAAGAAAGCGTTCCAGTTTTTTGAGTTGTCAGAGATCTTGGATTGGTTCTTTCTCATCTTTGTGGGCTGATGTTCATGTGCATTCTGTTTTTGAGGGTGGTGTCCTTTGGGTTTTTTTTTTTTTTTTCTTTTCTTTTCTTCTATTTGAAGACCTTGGGGGTTTGTTTGTGGTAAAAGTTGGGTTTTGTTGACTGGATTTGTTTCTGGAAGGTTTTAGGGGCCAAGGCCCAGCTCTGGGCTTTTGGACTGTATGCTTTAACTCTAGGACTGGTATCAGTCTTTGTTCTTTGGCTCCTCCAGGTTAGGAATTTGCTGCACTGGAGAGGCTGAGGTGCTCCTGTATTGCTAGTCATAACTCTCTGGTGAGTGTTGCCACCCAAAGCCCTTTTTAGGGTAGTAGCAGCAGGATCCATCCTCATTTGCATATTCCAGTAGCAGCAGCAGTGGCAGTGTGGCGGGGTGCATGCTCATTGACTCTGACAGCCTGGGACTGTGTGCCCCCTCTGTGTGTGTACATGTGGGCAGCACTGACTGCCCAGTGGGAAGGTGGGTCTGCTGTTCTGTGCATCTAGTTTTGCACCAGTGACAGTGTCAGCAAAGATGTGGGGTGCTAGAGGGTTGGGTTGGCAGCTTTGTGTTCGTAATACTCTGATGACAAGGGCAGTGCAGTTGGGGCTATGGGGTGAGAGTGGTGTGCACCCATGCCAACAGCAGTGGCATGACAGGGTGCAAGCACACGCATTCTGGCAAGGAACAACGGGCAATGTCTGCCTGCACATACACACTAGGCAGAGAGAAGTGAGGGGTGGCCATGGGAGAGTACCTGCAGAAAAAGCCACATAGGGTAGGCTGCATGGGAGGAGGACACGGGTGGGCTGGTGTGTGTCCATGGCGGTTGCTCTGCTGGAGCACACTGCTGGTCAGGTGCGGTCTGCCAGCACAAGAGCTATGATGCAGGCTCCCAGGAGGTACTTGGCTGCTGGAGTAAAAGCAAGAATTGCCAAGCTAGAGACTCAGGAGAGGTCAGCAGACCCAGGGGTGTTCAGGTCAGACTGTCCCCATCTCATAGGCAAGATTGCCCTATAGAGTTCAGGTCCAACAATTCCCCTATAGGGCTAACGTCTGCTATAGGCGTAACTCAAGCCTATGGAGATAGACATATCTGGCTGTGCTCCACTGCAGATGCCCTTGCACCTCTGCTACAGATGCTCCTGCACCAAACCCTCTTGGCTCCACACTGGCTGGAGTTCTGTCCCACCACTTCTTTAAGCAGCTCTCCCTGCCAACTCAAGTGGTGGTCAACGAGTCTCTTTCCACTGTGATTCCAGAGCCCCATGGCATGAGTAGGTTGCTCCTTGCCAGTTCAACTCACCCCTTCCACAGGAGTTGTTAGGGACCAGGAACAATTTCTGGTGCACAGTAACCCAGAGCATGGTTCCCAGCTTTCTTCCACTTGAGCCTAGTATCTGTGTCTTCCATCCATTCACTGTCAATGCCTTCCTTCTGAGGATCTGCTAGACGTGCACCAGTCTTCCTGATATCCCTGTCCCCCAGTGGCAGATGTTCCTCCTGGCTTCATCTAATCAGCATCTTGGATCAGGAATCCACTCACATATATATATATACACACACATACATATATATATATTAGAATCAATGTCTAGTTCTTAAAGAAAACAAACACTGAATAAACTATTCCTGCTATTATTTTGATTATGTATGTATGACAGAACTTATTTATAGAATGTTGACATCTTTTTGATAACAAGGTATATTTGGAAATAGAAGAAATCTAGCCATTGATTAAAATAAAAATATGTATGTTAGCAGCATTTTAAATATAATTCTATATTTCTTTCATGTTGTTCATATCCTGTGTTTGATATTACACCCAAGAAAGTTATTTAATTTCCTTGTTTTCCTGTTCATAATAGTAATTTTCTTTCTTACATTTTATCTTTAAAAAATACAAAATTTTCAATATCTATAATACAATTATATATTTTTGCCTATTATAATTCACAGTTCTTTTGTTCCTGGCATGAATTCAGGTGGATATTCCTTGAAATGACCTATTGCATTCAGATTGTTAATTATTTATTGAGATTTTTAAACAATTGTTTCACATGCAATTGCACCAGATGGTTATTTTTCATGACATTTAAGTCAAGTCACATTTGTATAAAAACCTTATGAAAACATTTTGAATTTTTTCCTATTTTTCTATATTTTGGACTGTCTTAAAAAGCATTAGAATTTGCTATCTGTTTTATGACTTTCCCTGGATAGGATGCTTTGTTCCGGGGCATAGGGAATAGTTAACAAATTTAAATATATGTGAAATTGGCTTATTGAGGGTTTTCCATACTTTAGGAAGTCAGTTTCTGAGAAAATAATTCATTGTCTAGGTTATCAAAATGATCTGAATTCTATTGAACAAATTAGTCTCTTATTCTATTTGTGTATTTACAGATGCTCTCTTTTCAATTGATTGAATTGTTTGCTTACCTATTGAACATTTCCTTTTTTAAATAAAATTAAAGACTTAGTTTATGTGTGTCTTTACTATAGATATCATCGTTTTATATTTTGGGGTAAACGAATATATTTCATCCCTGTTACAACTTTGTTGTTATTAGAATTGCTTTACTGTTCTTTCACTTATTTATGACTGTATAAATCTATTATCATTTATTCTGATTATTAAAACAGGTATGTTGGAAAGGAAGAATTTAAATTCTTTCTGTCTGCAGGCAATATGATCTTATACATAGAAAACCCAAAAGAGTCCACCAAAACACTGTTAGAACTAATGAATGAATTCAGTACAGTTGCAAGATACAAAATCAACAATAAATGATGCTATGCAAATGAGATATCCATATGCTGAAGAATGAAATTTGAACTTCATTTCACACCATATGCAAAAATAAACTCAAAATGAATTAAATACTTAAACATTATATCAAAACTATAAAACTATCAAAATAAAGCATAAGAGATGACTCCATAAAATTGGTGTGGGCAATATTTACTGAATAGGATCCTGAAAGCACAGACAGCAAAAGCAAAAAGAGACAAATGGAATTGCATCAAACCAAAAAGCTTCTTCACAACAAAGGAAACAACCAATAGAGTGAAGAGACAACTCACAGAATAAGAGAAAATATTTACAAATCACATACCTGACTAAGGGCTAAGATCCAAAATATGTAAGGAACTCAACTTAATAGAAAGAAAACAAATAAAATGATTAAAAATAGGAAAAGAAACCTAAATAGACATTTCTCAAAAGAAAACATAGAAATAGACAACAGGTTCAGGAAAAAAATGCTCAACACCACTATTCATCAGGGAAATACAAATGAAACCACAATGAGATATCACTTCTTACATGTTGGAATGTCTGTCATCCAAGAGATGAGAGATCCTTGTTGGTGAGGATGTGGAAGATGGGGAAATCTGTATCCTTGTTGGGGATATAAAGTAGGAAAGCCATTATGGCAAGTAGTATTGAGATTCCTAAAAGAATTAAAAATGGAATTATCATATGACCCAATATTCCCAGTGCTTGGTGTATATTCAAAGGAAATAAAATCTGTGTGTCCAAGAGACATCTACCTTCTTATATTCACTGCAGTATTATTCACAATAGCCAAGATACGGAAACAACCTAAGTGTCCCTGAACAAATGAATGGATAAAGAATACCTGGTATATATGCACAATGAAATATTGCTTGAGCTAAAAAAGAAGAAATTCTTCCATTTGTAATGACATGAATGCACCTGGAGAAGTAAACTAAACTGGGCACAGAGAGACAAATATTGCATTACCTTACTATATGTGGAATCTGAAAAACTTGAGCTCATAGAAACTGTAAGTCTATTGGTAGTCTCCAGAGGCTGGGGGATGCTGGAATTGAACAGTTATTTAAGGACACAAAATTTTACTTAGGAAGAATAAGACATATGTTGATATGCACATCAGTATCTCTCTACATTAATTGGTGACTGCAGTTAATGACAGTATATTGTATACTTGAAAATGGCAATGAAAATAAATTTTAAATCTTCTTGTAACAACAAAAAAGGTAATACGCATAAAATAACTTCATTTAACTGTTGTATAATGCATACATATATCCAAACATCATACCATTCAACACAAATATATACAATTTTTACTCAATTAAAAGAAAACAACAGACAAAACAAAACAATAAACGTATATTAGTTTGAGAAAGTTCCTTTGAGATTTCTTTGATGTGTAGGCATTTAATACTAATGGACTATGCATTCACTAATGTTTAATATAACTATACTTTGTACAACTTCTTTCCCTTCATTTCTCAACTACGTTTTGTTGTATTATTTTTCTAATATTTACCTTAAACATTATATACTTGTATGCATATAAGCATATAAATCACTAATTTAAATAAATCAATTACTAATTAAATTAATTTAAATAGTTAATTAGTTTTGTAACTTTAATGATTTACTACACAATTAAATTGTCGATATATTTAAATATGTTTGTATTTAAATACATATGCATATTTAAATTTAAAAAAATTTTTGAATTTGTTTTATATATTAATATCTAACACAAAAATAAAAGTTTTATGTTTTTATTCTCCTTTTTTGTCTCTACCCTTTCTCTTTCAAAATTGCTCTATAAGTTGTGATCTTCTCTAATTTATATCATTTACATATCATTAAGTAACCAGGGGTTAGAAAGTTGTTTAGTCTTATTCCCACAATTAAACCAAATAAATGTGCAGTGACAGGCCTCTTTCTGTTTTTTTTTTTTTTAACTTTTATTATAAGCTCAGGGGCACATGTGCAAGATGTGCTGATTTGTTACATAGATAGACATGTACCATGGTGTGTTACTGCACAGACCATCCTGTTACCCTGATATTAAGCCCAGCATTCATTAGCTATACTTTCTGGTGTTCTTCCTTCCCTAACCTCCCACAGGTGCCCAGTGTATTTTGCTTTCTGCAATGTGTCCATGTGTTCTCATTGTTCAGCTCCCACTTATAAATGAGACCATTATGTTTTCTCTTCCTTCATTAGTTCGCTGAGGATAATGGATTCCAACTCCATCCATGACCCTGCGCAAGACATGATCTCATTCCTTTTTGTGGCTGCATAGTCTTCCATGGTATATTTGTACCACATTTTCTTTATCCAGTCTATCACTGGTAGGCATTTGGGTTGATTCCATGTCTTTGCTATTGTGAATAGTGCTGCATTGAACATACACATGCATGTATCTTTGTAATAGAATAATTTGTATTTCTTTGGGTATATACCCAGTAATGGCATTGGTGGGTCAAATGGTATTTCTGCCTCTAGGTGATGTAGTTTACTACATCATTAGATAACTCATACAGAGGAGGTGACGTTTAACTTGTCATTTAATTAGCATTATTTGGATACGAGAGTCCTAGAATACAAAATATATCACGTAATTATTTACTAGTTCATAATGTAAGAATTCATTAGCATGTGTTTTGTATACTAATCATATGATTTTGTTTCTACTCTACTAAAACTGTCATTACAATTCTCTGTTTTCCCCTTAAGGGAGAGTTGGGAAATTTAAGGCAGAAGAATATAAAGTACCTAGCCCAAGGCCTATAATATAATAGACCTAAGGAGCAGTTCCTGCCTTCAACCAGATTTAGGAAGGATACTTTCTCAATTCTGAAAACTACTACTAAAGCAACTTTGTTTATGTTTTAGTTCATATTCTTTCCTGATTTAATTCTTTCCTGATTTAATTATTTTATTAAATCATTTATTTTATTTTATTTTATTAATATATATTAATAAATTATTTTATTAAATCATTTTAATAGCCATTTGACTCAAAGACTGGCCAGAAGTTGGTACATTTGGCTTGGACTCTGGTACCAAATAAAATTAAAGCAGATTTTTCTTTTGATGAAACGTTGTAAGAATCAGTGAAGCTACTGCTTTCTCAGCTGATTCATTAATTGACCTCAGTTAGAAGTTTTGCCAGGAGGAGTAATAACTGCACAATTGACCTTGATGATTAATCCACAAAAGGGTACAAAAGCAAAGGCAAAGAAGATAAAGGGGAAAAATAAAGTCTTGCTGTCTTTCATTTTTTTTTTATTCACTGTCAACCTATAGGTCAGTCGGGAAATGAAGATTTCTCACTTTTCTTACATAAAACTAAATTCCACCTCAGAAACAAAAGCTTAAACGAAGCAACTTGTCAAAAAGATGAATCAAATAAAATCTGATTTATATAATTTTTAAGTGTTTGCTAATGAGGAAAATACCTACACACATGAAAAGAGATTTTTAAAAAGTTGCAAATTAAGTACATTCGATCAAACAAAATCATCTCTTCAAAATAATTTCTGATCTATATTTATATTTTCTTACCAATTCTTATTAAATATGGTTACTGCCTAAAGAAAAATAGATTATATTACAAAATGAATTCCTAAAATAAGGGTCAATATTTTAAAAATTATTTATTTATTTATTGAATCATTAATCATTTTTTCCTGAAGCCAAAGATATGTTAGAGTTAATGCTGAGATATACAAATGTGAATAAAAGGTAGTCATATCTGCCCTCTGGGAATTCAGTCACAAACTGTAGACAAACAGTTGACACCTCAATTCAATAGTTGTTATGAGTGCTACACTACAGTCACATAAATTTTATCGTATGGCAAAGAAACTCTTAACTTTCTATTTCTGAAATTTTAGCAAATGCTTTATAGGTCAGAAGTTTCTCAATAGGAGCTTTGCATTTAGATAGACATCAACACTCACAAAGTAAGAAAGAGCATTCAAGATTGTATGTTTTGTGTCTGCTAAAACAGAGTTCTTGCATCATGTCATATTCTGAAAATTATAGCCTTTAATTTGACAGAAGCACAATAAGAAGGGTTGAAAAATGCTTACAATGAATTTAAAGATTTAGGTAGAAGCTAAATGATAGAAGTCTTCCTCCCTCTCTACCCCACAGAAATAAAATATTGATGGTGCTCCGTGAGCAAGGAAAGTCAGTTAAGATTTGGAAGAAAACATCACAATCAGATTTGCATGTTAGAAAATTCATACTTTTAGTGTTACATGGTGTTATGTGGCATTATAAAACATCATTAAAATTCTTCTTATTCTATATAGATTGGTTTAAATATTTGATTTTAAAGATAAACTGTAAAAAATTGTCTATATTTTTCTGGTGTCATTATTCATAAAAATTTTATCTAGTGAGATATAAATCAATAACAGTTTGCAGAGAGATTGCCATGACATAGGCAAAGTGAGTTCTTAGTTGAGATGATCAAGGAGGTGACATGATCAAGAAATTGAGTGAGAGGTACAGTCCAGCCTCTAGAAAAACAGAGAGCCAGTGAGAACTGGGGTGTGCAGAGTAGGCAGGAAAACCCCCTGCTTATAACTGTTCTTCATCTACTGCAACCCTCCCCAGGCAGTCTCAGCAGGACAATACGAAACAGGAGCAGCCAGCCAAAGGGACTCCTTGGCTACATATACGCTCGAAGGGGATTGACACGTTAATGGGCAATTTTGAGATTTTCCAGCACACACAGATTGGGAGTTACTTGTGCAGATTACTTAATCAATTATATAAAATTTTTTAAGTTGCATTTTTTATTCATACCTCATTAAAGTGTGTATTTCTGCCACACAGCACATGCCACTTCATTCCACTATGATAAGGAAGAAGGACGCCTTTCATCATTTAGCTTCTATCTAAATCTTTAAATGCATCCTAAGCAATTTCAACCCTTTGCACTGTGCTGCAGTCAAAACAAAGGCTGTAATTTTAAAAATACACCATGATCCATTGGCTTCATGTTTCTGTATGTTTTTGCCAGGTCTGTACTACACACTTTAGAAACCCTGTGACCTCTGAATCTCTTTTCTCCTTTTCACATAACTACTGTTAGAATTACTATTCTTTTAAGTGAAAAAACGGAAATTTGCACAGGGAAAATAATTGTCCAAGGTAAAAAAGCATCGCTTTGGATCCGTGAAATCAAATTTCAAATGTTAAAATCCTGAAACTATGTTTACCATATACATAAGGTTAATACAAGTAGAAAGCATTATTAAATGTCTCCAAATGAAGCTCTACCACATCAGAACTAGGTTTCTCTACAACTTCCCTGAGCAGATGAGTGTGCACTAATCACTTAGGTATTTAAAATATATTTGTTCAATGAACAAATGAACAAAGAATCTTTTTCTTAAAAGATCAAAGTGAGTATCTTGACAAATATAATTATTTTTCTCAGTTTTTTTGTAAGGAACTACCTTTATATGTAATCTGTTTATCAACATACTTTCCTCAGTTATTTATCTTCAAAATCATTGAGAATTTTTATCAAAGAATTGGTTATGTACCTTTTCATTGCACAACTCATTATTGATTCTCTTCAAGCTTTAAATACTTGAAATAGCCAGGTGGATATATCTTTGCAGGAATAGCTTGGATATTAGTACCAAAGAAATTTCGTGTTCTAACATTAATTAGTGATGAAATATGCCCACATTATTTAAAGGATATATATTTACAAAATATATATAAACATAAAATGTTACCAATTTGTTTCCTGATACAATTTATAAGGACTTCACTAAAACACTGTGCTTAGAACGATTTAAAAGACGACAGATGCATTTGGGAAAACTCTCTGAAAGGCATGCAGAATTGTGTAAGGCAATTAATGGACCATATGTAATGCACATTAGAAGTATTGTTTAAGGAACCATTAAATCAGACATTAAGCTGTGGTAGGTTATTATGTTAAGGAACAAGAAAAGTGTTATTATTTTCTTCCACTTGTTTTAACCTGGATATAAGCTCTCTCTTCTCATGCCAATAAAGTCTCAGTATGACTAGGCTACAGAACACGGAGTTATACGATTTGTGGAAATTACCTTCATATACTATATTTGTTTTTTATTACTGCATAACAAATGACCATAAACATAATGGCTTCCATCAACTCACTTGCTTGGCTAAAATCAGTGTATTGGCAGTGCTTCCTTTCAATTGGCTGTGGGGGCAAACTTGTTTCTTTGTCTTTTCCATTTTCTAGAGCCCATCCACAGTCCTTGGCTCATGATTCCCTTTCACCACTTTGAAAGCCAAAACTTTCATTTTTTTGTGCCTCTCTTTTGTAATCACATCTACAGGTGAATACAACTTTATGACAACTTTATACCCACCCAGATAATTCAGGATAATCTTCATCACAAGGTCCTTGACCTTAATGACATTGGCTGTCCTTGTCCATTTTTTGTTACTGTTAACAAAATATCTAAAACTGGGTGATTTATAAAGAACAGAAATGTATTTCTTACAGATCTGAAGGCTAGGAAGTTCAAAATCAAGGGATTCACATCTGGTGAGTGTCTTTGTGTAACGTCATTCAATGTCAAAAAGCAGAAGGGCGAGCAAGAGATAGTGCGTAAGGGAGTGAAAGGAGGCTGAACTCATCTTTCTTTCAGGAACCCACTCCTGCAATAGCTAACTTGTTCCTGTGATAACAGCATAAGTCCAGAACTCTCATAACCTAATCACCTCTTAAACTTCCATCTCTTGATACTGTTACCATTGAAGACAAATTCTTAACACATGAACTTTGGGGGAAACAAATTATAGCATTCTGCCTGTGGCCCCCAAAATTCATGTCTTCTCACATGCAAAATACATTTATTCCATCCCAATAGCCACAAAGTCTTCACTCATCCCAACACCAACTCAAAAGTCCAAAGTCTTATGTGAATCCGATATGGGTGAAACTCAGGATGGATTCATCCTGAAGCAAATACCTCTCCAGATGTGAACTGCAAAATTAAACAGGTTATCTGCTCCCAAAATACCATAATGAGATGCGCATAGTATAAACATTGCCATTATAAAAGAGGAAAATAGGCAAAAAATAAAAAATAAAAGTAAAAAAGAGCAAAGGCTCCAACTAAGTTTAAAACACAACAGAGAAGTCAACATTAAATCTTCACACTGAAGAGTAATCTCCTTTTATTTTATGTCTCCCCTTCTCAGCAGCTGAGGTAGCGTTAGGCCCCCAAGGCCTCTGGAAGCTCCACCATAGGGCTTTATTGGACTTAGCCCACCAAGCAGCTCTCACAGGTTGGAGTCCAATGTCTGCAGCTTTCTCAGGCTGGAATTTCATATTGGTGGCCCTACATTTCTGAGATTTCTGAAGTGGGCTCTCTCCCAGGACCTCACTAGGAATTCTCCTAGCTGAGGCTTTCTGTAATGGTTCTATCCCTGCAATCAGTAGCCACCTGGATCCCCAGACTGTCCACAATATCGTTTGAAATCTAGGCGGAGGCTGCCGTGGCCTGAAAGCTCATGCATTCTGAAGGGGGAAATGCCATGAAGGTTTATAGATTGCACCCTCCAGAGCAGCACAAGAGCCATACCTGGACCAGCTTGAGGCAAAGCTGTGGTGGTTGAAGTGCTTTGCTCTGGAATGCAAGGGAGCGGAGACCTGAGGCAGCATAGGGCAGTGAATGCTGAGGTCCCATGAGATTTCTCTGGAAATCTTGTCCTCCAGGTTTTACCTCACCTGGGAGATCTCTGAAAATGCATTTGGAAGCATCCTTCTATTGTCTTGATGAATAGCCCCTGTTTCCCTTCCATCTGTACTAATCTCTTTCATAAACAGTCTATAAGCTAAATCTTTGTCTTGCTCTCCTAAAGATGCATTTTTAATCTTTACTTGGCCAGGCTGTTAATTTTCCCAATTTTTCCACTCTGCTTCTCTTTTAATTATAAATGCTGTATTTAAACAATTTCTCACATCTTGCATCTTACACATGTGGTTAAAAGTAGTTATACAGCTCCTTCAATATTATACTTAGAAATTTCTTGCACCAGATATCCTAGTTTATTCATTTTAAATTCTTCCTTCCACAAAGTCCTAGGACACAGGTAATTTCATCATGTCATTTGCAAATATATAAAAATGATGGTCTTTACTTTTGTTTTCAATATCTAATTTCTCAGTTCCATCTGAAACCTTGTAATGGGTTTGTTTTCACATTGCTGTAAAGAAATACCTGAGACAGGTCAATTATAAAAAGAAGAGGTTTAATTGGCTTATAATTCTGCAGCATGTATAGAAAACATGATGCTGGTATCTACTCAGCTTCTGAGGAGGCCTCAAGAAACTTACAATCATGGCGGAAGGCAAAGGAGGATCAGACATATCACATGACTGGAGTGGGAGCAAGAGAGGGAGTGAGTGGGTAGGTGCTACACACTTTTAAACAACTAGGTCTTATGAGAACTCACTCACTATCAGAATAAGAGCACCAAGGTGATGATACTAAACGATTCATGAGAAATCTGTTCCTATGATCTAATCACCTCCCACCAGGCCCCACCTCCGACATTGGGAATTAAAATTTGACATGAGATTTGGGTAGCAACACAGATCCAAACCATATCAGACTTCACAGAATGCCCAGGAATATGTTCTGAGATGTGTATTGCTAAGCAATTTTGTCATTGTGTGAACATGACAGCATATACTTATACAAATCTACTGGTGTGTAGTGATACAGCTACTATACTTACCATGAATGGATTTTGCAAGATGGGATGTTGCTCTTAGTGAGTCAGTGAATGAGCAGTGAATGAAGGTGAAGACCTAGGTCATTACTTTAAACGAGTGTAGAATTTACAAACACTGTCTACTTAGGTGCATTAAATTATTTAAAAATAAAGTAGGCCGGGTGTAGTAGCTCATGCCTGTAATCCCAGCACTTTAGGGGGTTGAGGCAAGTGGATCACAAGGTTAAGAGATTGAGATTAGCCTGGCCAACATGATGAAATCCCTTCTCTACTAAAAATACAAAAATAAGCTGGGCGTGGTGGCACATGCCTGTAATCCTGGCTAGTCGGGAGCCTGAGGTAGGAGAATTGCTTGAACTTGGGAGGCAGAAGTTGCAGTGAGCCAAGATACTACCACAGCCCTCTAGCCTGGCAACAGAGCAAGACTTCATCTCTAAAAAAAATCAATAAAAATAATAAAATAAAATAAAGTAATTATGCTATGACATTATGAAGGTGTGTTAGTCTATTCTTGCATTGCTATAAAAATACATGAGACTGGGTAATTTATAAGAACAGAGACTTAATTGGCTCATGATACTGCAGGCTGTACAGGAATTGTGACATCAGAGTCTGCTTGGCTTCTGGTGAGGACTTTAGGAAGCTTTCAATTGTGGGAAGGCAAAGGGGGAGTAGGAATCTTACATAGTGGAAACAGGAGCAAGAGAGAGAAAGGGGAGAGGTGCTACACACTTTTAAACAACTAGATCTCATAAGAACTCACTTACAATCATGAGGAAAGCACTAAGAGTATGGTGCTAACCATTCATGAGAAATCTGTCTCCATGATCCATTCATCTCCCACAAGGCCTCACAACCAATATTGGGGATTATGATTCAACATGAGACTTGGTGGAGGCATATATCCAAACTATATCAGAAGGCTATTAAGTTACTAGTGATAGGAATTTTTCACATCCGTTATATTATAGGACCATTATCTAATGTGTTGTTCATCATTAAACAAAACATTGTTGTACACCACATGACTGTACGCATATTTGGTTGATTCTGTTTCTCTGGAGAAGCTCAGTTAGCAATCCAAGGGCGTTTTTCTTTTTAACTTTCAATAACCTTTGTACACAAACCTACCTTCAGCCTTAGTCAACTTACAAATATCATCAAATAAATCTTAATTATCCTAAAAGATGTATTCTCTCGTGTCTCCTTTTAGCACAATGGACTAATTCAGATTCATTTGGAAACTAACAGGAAGTTTTTCCTATTGAATGACTAGTTAAATGTGGGTTTTCTTTTGTTAGAAATATTAAGTAGTATTCATTCTAAAAAGTTCAAATGAGATATTGTTATAAACTCATACCTGGAGATTGTGCTTAGACTGTCATTAGAGATTAGCGTACACTATATATCCTATCTTCTAGTTCATCTAATAACAATAATATATCTTCCTCTTTCATATTTCTTCTCTTTGCTGTTATAGCAGAAAATGAAAATTCTGAATACTTACCTGTATGTAATAATATCTGAAAAAAAATTAGCTCTACAAATAGTATCTCCAGAACGCTTTTATGCCTTCTTGAAAGTTGATGTAAAATACGAGACAACATAATTTAAATTGTTAAGGATAATGAAAATTGATGATTTATTTTACTATTCTATCATCTCTAGACAATCTTATCATTTTTCTATTTTCTTATTTTAGTATTTTTTGGCATAGTTGAAATAATTGCTAAGTAAAAAATAAATAATTAAATATCAAATGTTTCAATACAAAGAAAAATAACATACCTACAATTTTATATTGTATCTCAGATTTATAAAATCATCCAATAAGCCAATAAGGTAATTGTAATGTAGAATGTTTTGAATTTTATTTAAATATTTGTTATTTGAAAAGAATATTCTTAAGAAAGAACACAAGCCATAAAACATCCATCTTCATAAATAGTTATACATGCTCAAAGAAATTTAATAACTAAAATTGGATCTACCAAACTTTAATGGTATATCAATGGTTAATATTTTCTGCATTGGAAAATAATGTTAAATAAATGCATCATGTGCAAGCCAATCCTTGTTCTTAATATATCTGAAAAATTTTGGCTTGTATATTGAATATTTATTATGCAAATGGTTACTACAGAGAATTTTCAGATTTTCTGCAGAACACTTTGTCTTTAGGTGGCATTGCCATTGATACCATATGAAGAAATTGGCTAAATCATTATTTTACATTTAGAACAAATGTACATTCAACAGATTGGGAGAAAGACTATTCTTTTCTGAAATCATAAAAAATATACTTCAAATAATTGTTTGCAGGTAAATCTATGTCATATTTGAATCGATTTTATAAGATTTGTATTTTATGTGTATTAACACTCACAGATATATATTTATACACATATACATATATACAAATACACATGAGATTTTCCATTTTATATGCACTTTGCAATCGTTTTATCTCAATTTCCAGACCCTTGTTTAAGTAAAATACGGTCTGAAAACAGACAAGAATTAATAGTCTCAGGTAAATTAACATGCTGCAACAATGCCTCAGGTTTCATTAGTCTTAATGGATTTCTGCTCTAAACATTTATCTACAAAATAAGACATAGGTATTCCTACCCTTACAGGGCAGGTACTAACCTGGAGGTAAACACTTTGAGAAATATTGCATTAATTATTTAGGTAAAGCCACTCTTTAAGAACTATTCAACTTAATCAGTTCTAAAACTTCTCAGAGAGGATAAGGCTGCTTTCACTTCCTGGGAGGTCTGAGTAATTAGAAAAATAGTTTCATCTGATTTTGCAAATTTGTATATACAGTCAATTGTTTCAAGAATTCCTAGGAAAAAAAATAGATAGATATAGAGAGTAAAAGATTGATAATGTCCTTGTTTTTTATAACATTACATAATATATTATTCTATAGATAGACTGTAATTATCCCATGGTTTCTGTACAAACATGAATGTTCAGGTCTGCAAAGAATATAAATGCACTTTGCTGAGACTACATTACAATGAATTTGATCTCTTCAATGTCAAGTCCCACCACTATGTGTGAGAGCACAAGTGGGCTGTATATAGAGCTCCATTTCCCCTTCCTTCACCTGCCTCAGCAGACTAATTGATTACATTCAATATCATAACTTTTATCAAAGCTCTTTTTCAAAAGTCCCCAGGCAATCATGGACCATTGCATTGCTAGCATATTTCCCAAATCCCCATTCCCCCTCAAGCACTTCTGTAACCAGCTGGAAGAAACAGGCAGTTATGCAAGTTAAAAATACAACTTAATAAAAACAATTCAGAATAAGGACATTAAATATCATATTCCAAGAGATTCTAAAGACAGAATCTTTTATTTGTCTGTAACTTATACACATGGCTGAAGGTACAGCACCACTTCTAGGGTGCTTCCCAGGGCTTCAGTGTTAAGAATCACATCTTTATTTTTTTATAGTCCATGGATGCCTCAGTCTTAATATTCCCTCTCTTGTTCCCCCAAAATAAAGTTCAGAAAAAAAAATACATGACTTATCCTACTCTTTAAAACTAGGAGATACCAATAAGCAAAGTCAGAATCAATTATACCAAATTAAAACTTGGAAACTGGTGAGGACTGGTACAAAGAAATTCAAATGACTAAATATGGAATTAACAAGAGAGTCATAGATCCAAGCATTTTAAAACTAACTCAGCTACATAGAAGATGGCCAACAAGTTGTTATGAGGGAAGGGTGGGCACCCTTAAAAAATTGTTTCAACTTCAGTAGGTTTTATGGCTAACCTTCCGGGGTAAATTGCTGTGTCTTTATGATAGCTTGACACATGAAAATAGAATGCAGCATAGGGCTTAGGGGAGTTAGGAGTAGCATGGAGTTAAGGAAAATGGGAAGAATTTATATTTCCAAAGCAATTGAAAATAAGAGAAAGTGGATTTGATTGATTTGATAAATTTTGACCAGCGCTAGCAAGCAATCTTTCAATTTTCATCAGAAGCAGATGGTATGAATGTGTCAGATGGGAAGCCAGGTGGCATTTAGAAATCACATTTTATCTCTGAGAACTCAGTTGCTATTAGCATATAATAGATAACTCTCATGACATATTGTCAGGTATCCTATTGCTCTTTTTGCATGTTCTATTCTCCCTCAATACCATCCTGGTACTGATTGAACAGTGCTGTTTTACGGCAACCTTGTTGCGGGAAAGTAGTAGGGAGGAAGGCAAATTTAAGTTGGTGCAAAAGTAGTTTCAGTTTTTGCCATTACTTTCAATGGCTTCTAAAGGATAGAAGTATATGCAGTGATTTGCTATGGTAAAGCATTATGATCGCCAGAGAAGATGTAGGGTTGGTAGTTTTCAATTTCTTTTTAATGCAGTTGTAATGGTGTAGACATTTTCCCAAGGTCCACTCGACATTTCTATACAGCAAGCGGACGTAGAGTGATGGCTAATGGACACGCTGCTACCAATAGAGTTTTGAACACTATTTGTCACTATCATGATACAACGTAGAATGACTAGTTATAATAAAACAGTTCTGGAGGGCAGAAAACTTCTTTAATAAAACCAGATAAATTTGCTGAGGATAGGTAAACCAAAAAGCGGATAGGTAGATTTCTAAAGAGACCACATCCTAACAGAAATCATTAGTGGTGTTAAATTGTTTATAAATGTCATTGTGATAATATCATAGGGCACTCAGCATGTGAATAGATATAGTAACTTTCGAGACTATGTCTGGGACACATGTATAGCAGGACATGGATATACTATTACATATACAGGGCCATCAAAAGTTCTAGTGAAACATACTTAACATTTTTAATATATTACATTGACCTCAGAGGATATATACCTCTTGTGGGTAAATTGAAGTACATTTACATGGCTACATGTAATCATTAAATCATGATGGCATAATTTAAATGGACTAATTCTAGATCTTAACCAGGGGCCGGTGTGAACATTGTTTTATTTTATGTATATGATATCTCTTATCTTCAGCTGTGGCGAAAAAACTACAAACATTTAAGTGTGATGAACTCAATATTTTTTGATGTTCTACTTTAATGAAAAGACACCTGTTCAATGATTCTCTTTTGGCACTACAGGAGACAGGGCACAAACTCCGGGGAAGAATATATATTCACTTCATACCTGTGGCATTTCTTTTTTGCTGATGCAGTTTCCAGTTTCTGGGTTCAGCTGTTAAAAAAGATACAAGATGGGGCCGGGCGCGGTGGCTCACGCCTGTAATCCCAGCACTTTGGGAGGCCGAGGAGGGCGGATCAAGAAGTCAAGAGATCAAGACCACCCTGGCCAATATGGTGAAACCCCGTCTCTACTAAAAATACAAAAAAATTATCTGGGTGTGGTGGCGTGTGCCTGTAGTCCCAGCTATTAGGGAGGGTAAGGCCGGAGAATTGCTTGAACCTGGAAGGCAGAGGTTGCAGTGAGCCGAGGTCGCGCCACTGCACTCCAGCCTGGCGCCTGGTGACGGAGTGAGACTCTGTCTCAAAAAAAAAAAAAAAAAAAGATATAAGATGCTAGGCCTCATAAAGTCTACTTAACACATTATCAGTCACTGCTTCATGGGTTCTGGTTCTCACCATGTAACTGACCTCTACTGTGTACAGCAAGTTTAGTTAGTTATAGGATCATTAATTTTCATATCTCCTAGAGTCATCCTGTGAACCTTTTTGGCCTTTGTGTTAGGGCAGCCATAGGGTTGGAGGTATATGGATTATAGTACACCAGCATCAAGGCATAGATAAACAGGTTATGAATTACTTCAATGCTGTGCCTGAAGCTGATGGAAAACACGAGAGACTCAAGTCATTCTTGATTTATGGTGTCACTAGGGGGAAGTGTTTTGACTGATTTTTGACTTTTCATTGAATGCCTGTACCTCTTATCAAGTTAACACATGCAGGTGTAATTTAATCATGTTATTCATGGCACAAACATTGAGATAGACGTTGCTTACTTTTATCTCAATGAGGATGCAATGTATATTCTAGAGTAGCTAGCCATTGCTGCTTTTAATTTTTGTAGATGGGTTTTCTTGATTGATTTGTTTGTTTGTTTTAGTGGGGTAGGGGACAAAGTTACGTTCAAAATAAGACCAAATTAGTTCCTCCATTATTGGAAGCCTTCAGGGTTCTCAGTAATGGGTCTGATGGTGTTCAAACTGAATTCTCTTAATTGAAATTACATTTATCTGAAGACAATAAGGAGCAGTAGTCACTATGTTGTAGGTTAATGAGAAAAACTTAGAGCATCTGAATACCAAAATCTGTATTAGTCAGGGTTTTCTTTTTTCAAACAGAATAAATAGGATGTGTGTGTATATCTATGTCAATATATCTGTATCTTCATCTCTATGTGTTTATCTCTCTTGGAATCTCTCTCCCTCTCTTGATCGCTTCCTATGTATCTATTGAGAATTTATGGAGCTGACTGCAATGATTGTCAAAACTGGCAAGTCCGGAAAAGGCATGTCCTAAATGTTCTAAACAGGGCAGCTGTGGGGCTGGAGAACTAGCAAAGGGTGATACTGCAGCTCAAGTCCAAAAGGTGATTTTACTACAATAATATAAGTCAGAGATTTTTTTCATGTCTGTAGGTTTCAGATATTTGTTCCTTCATTTTATAAAAGTGTTCTTAGTGCGTACTCTGTGTCAGGAATTAATCTAGGGGATGAGAAGACTTCGCTAAACAAAATAAATAAAATCTTATTCGAATTTTATTCAAGTGTGGTCCTGTGAGGGGGAGAGCCGGGGGGAGGAGTTGGAGTTAAATTTATATAAAGATCACCTAAAATATCAAATGTTTATATGGGGAAGGGGGGAAAATAAAGAAAGTAAGAGAGAAAAGAGTGTCAGGTAATCCATCTTACCCTCTCTGAACATGCCTGCTATTTTCTGAGCAAGGCTTTTAGTCTTGCTATCAGCCCAAACAGAAGAGTTTGTTGTAGCTAGAAAAGACTTCCTACTTTAAAATGTAATTTTTTATTATTTTTTAGAGACTAGAGAAAGGCTGTATCCGGAGACGACAAAGAAAAAGTCCAACTTAAACCTCAACTTGGATCATTGACTTTCAAATGTGTACAACCCTCAGAAAGGCAAATTTTCATTTCATCTATCATATTTCCAAGTCCAAGAGATTAAAAAGTTGTGACTTTTCTATTGACAGGTGGGGCAAAACAGTGGACTTTCAGCAAGTTATTCAAATTCAGTCTTCACCTGGAGAATTGAAGCTGACTCAGAAGGGATATGGATTCAATGTAAAGGATGAAGGTTTAAGTTCCATAAGGCTCAGATGAGGGTGAAGATTCCTCTTAATAATGGAAGATGTACAGTGCAAATGTGCAGTGCTACCAAGAATGTAATAATAGACTAGTCTTTTTTATTTTGGGAGAACATAAATCTACTAAGGGAAGATGAGGTCTAACAACTAAGAAGGTTAGTATGCTAGACACAATTGAGTGTCTTGCTAGACACAATTGAGTTAAATACAGTACAGGTAAAGAATATGTAGGATAGGAAATTATTCCTAGGCATAGTGTTTGATTTTAAGGCCAATGGGACTATGATGTAGGAAAATTACTTTGTCTTAAAGAATAGAGAAAATATGGGCAAAATCAGCAGCTTCTAACTAATGGTTTTAATAGAAAGTAAAAGAAAGAGTCTTACATTATTGTTTCCATTCTTAAAAACATTCTTAAATTTTTTTTTGTGATGTCACATTTTAAATTTCTTTTTTGGCCATTTCTGGCCAAAATGTTATGTTAGGTTCCCTAGTATGTGTCTTTCAGTTTTACTCACCTGACTATACTACATTACTGTGACATCTGGTTAAATCATCAACCCAAAAATTACAGAATAGCTTAATTATGAAAAATGTGACTCTTCAATATTTATTTAGATATTGAAGTTACTAATGATTTTCTTCTGTAATTAGAAAAATACAAATAAATTATTGGTAATTATTAAGTGTATAAATGAAGCAAAATAGAAAACTATAATCTGTTATGATGAGAAAAAAATATAGACGTTTTAGCCATGGAAAATGCACACGGAAAGAGACCTTCATACCAGTTTGTAGAAAACTAAGCATCTGTAAATCTAAAAAGTAAGGCATGAGGTGGTGGCCGCAGAAATACAGAAACTGGTTATGGAAAGCATGTAAACATTATGACAAAAATAAACCTTATCACATGACCAAACATTCTACTCTGAAGCAAGCCAGATTAGTAGCCACACACCAATGAACAAGGTATTTTTTTGGGGAAATTTCCACTCTTGCCTCACAGGGCGGGTAAATCAACTAAATAAAGTAGGATCAAGTGGCCTCTACATGTCAGGCATTCTGACCCCATTGGATTGTGTTGTAGGAAAAGTAGGTAGTGATAAGTCTATGGGCTTCTCATTAATCCTTTTGGGACCATATAACGATTTTTAGAGTAGAAAATAACACTTTAAAATCACCAATGCCTTCATTGATTTTTATTTTCAATTAACACTTTCCTGGTAATTGTAGAGTTTTGATAATCACATAGTTGAGAACTAACTTTGAAATATTTTATCAGTAGAATACTGTTGAGTCAATATTTCCCAAAACAAAGAAAAGAAAAAGTATGCTAGTTGAATTGAAACTGGGAAGTCAACAACCCTGACTACTCAGCATTCCTTTCATTCCCTACAGCAGAGACTCATTAGCAACTTCTATGAAGCTAAGAGTTGAATGGGGCTCAGTTTGGAAACCACTCAATCTGAAGAATCTCTAGAGGATACAATTTAATGACTTATGATAATGGTTCTTCGAAACTGGCAGCTTGAAGAACAATATTACCAGCTACTTATTTAAATTAATGAGAGAACATGGTATAGTGCAACATTTAAACACTGCAGTTTATAATCAGCCCTCACATTTTTAGAAATATGCTACAATATTTCCAAAAGTTGTTGTGTATTTACAAATCCATGATCTGGCTTAAAATAGAAAATCGTGCAATTCTGAGCCTACAGTACTGCAGTTCAACAATTAACTGAATTTAAGTTTATCTGTGCTTATGAACTGGGCACACACTCTTGCCATTTTTTTTGTCTTCTATTTTTATATATACTTTTTGATTCACTGATTTACTCTTATCTGACTGCTTGTGTGAGTTTGCAACCAGTGTAGAAGAAAGAATAAGGACACCTAAGTCAGAAATATTTGCTTCCTGATTCCTAACAGTAAGTCTTATAATACTCAGAATCTAGGGCAAGTTAAAAATGTTGGACCTCTAATCTGTATATTGAGGGTAAAACAAAAAATGTTTCACTCATTTGAGTGAGAATTAAATGTGTTAACAAATTGCATTTAGAATGTAAAAATGGAGATGTTCACTTCATAACAAAGCAGAGATTACTTGCTTAACATAAATATTTACTAATGTAAATTAAGCATTAAAAATATCAATTAAGTTATGATTATATACTTATTCACCACCTTTTATTCTTCACTCCCTAGACATAATACCTTGGAAAATGTTACAAACTTAACATAAAATTAATAAGGAAAAGTATATGGTGTACTCTTTGGTTTGGGTAAATGAAGCTGGAGTCTCATGCAATTACATCAATATTGATAGTTTCATTGAGCTACTGACTAGTGAAGAACTGCCATACCCAGAAACCTGTTCTTGATTTGAGGTTATGCTAATCTTGTAACCTTGACCAAAGGACTTTTAAATTGAAAATCAGATAACTTATAAGATGGAATTAACTGCTTTAAGTACTCAACAGCCAATTAACTTAGTGACCTTCTAGGCATGACTTGGGGAGATTGTGTAAAAGAATGCAGACAGAAAAGAGTATTGGACTAGTGCCCTTTAGGATTAAAGAAAATTCTAATGATGAGTATAATGAAGAGAATTTCATTAGCAGATAATTCATGCATTTGATATATACCAATTAATTGACTGGAATAATTACTTGGCTCTGAATTTTTTCTTTTAACTTTAATCCCTTATTTTACATGGCTTTTAAAAGCACAGTTATTGCTGAGATCCTCTGAATTCTAGTTTACATTATTTTCAGGGATTAGTTAAACACTGTAGGTAATATACAAAAGATATAGCCCAAGGATCATTTATTATATGTTAAGTTGTTTTAGTCTTATACTTAATTTATAGCTAAAAACTGTAATCACATTTGTTATATTTATGCTTATTAACAAATTCAAAAATATCAAATAGACATCTATTATATAGCAGGTACTGTTCCACATGCTGGGATACAGTAAACAAAACACACATGAAATACTGCCATCGTGAAGAAAACAAACAATTTGAGAAGAGAGTTAATAATAAATAAGGAAAATCTGTAGTATTTTAGATAATGAGTACTATAGCAAGCAAATACATTACAGAGGTATAGGGGTTACTGGTTTGTTAGCAGAGAGGGGCTTAAATTTCAAATAGAATATTAGGCTTTGTAGAGAAGGTGACATGAAGGTAATGACTTGGATTTCATCAGGGAGCAAACTGAGTATATCTGTTTGAAAAAACAATCAAGCTAGATAGAAAAATTTTGAGATGATAAAAACACCCCTGGAATGTTTCAGATACAGAAAATGATTGAATGTCTGGAGAGGAAGGATGGAGGGTGAGATTAATGGAGATGAAGACCAAGATATAATTAGGATGCCAATCACATAGGAAATTTTAGACACTGTAGGGCTTTTGGCTTTGATTATGAGATAGAAAGCCATTGAACAGAAAATCCATATGACCTTCCTTGTATTTTAAAAAGATTACTTTACCTCTCAAGGCAGGGAATAGTCTGTGACAGTCAAATTTGGACTCAGAAATATCATCTTAAAGTCTATATGATAGTGGTTGGTGACATGGTGGTAGTGGTAGAAGCAGAGATAAGCAATTCTATTCTAAATAAATGTTGAAAGGAGCCAATAGGAACTGGGTATTGAACATGGAGATTGAGACAAACAATGTTATTAAAGGTGATTCCAGGTTTTTTGCTTTACACAACTAGATTAGAAAATACAAATGTCGATTATTAATGAAATGTTCTGATTCTCTTAAAGTATAGTTTAAAATTTAACTTATGGCTAAATCTAATATATAAAATATGTAGTGACAAAGTCAAATAATGATAAGCTATTCCTTATATTATGATCAAATTAGAAATTTTCTAAGAGTCAAAGAGGAGAATAGACTATAATTATTCTGATATTTATTCTCGACTGTCTTGAATAACTTCTTGACTCAGTGATATTGGTAAACCTTAACTTGATAAATCTTATTGATGGGATATTTTGACCTCATAAGCTATTTAACATTTTTTTACTTCTTTTTCATACTTAATTGGATTGCAGCAAATTAGATTTCATTTCTGGAGCTAAAGAAAAGGCACCAATTCTTCCACCTACTTTCTTCATTTAAAAAAAATCGAATTTAAGTATATTAAGGAATGTTTAGGCAAGGCTTCATCTATTCTGCAAATGTGACCAAACTATTTCTATAAACTTTTGCTAATTTTAAAATAACCTCAGAGATCTGCAGCACATAGTTTATAAGAAGGAGAAAGTGAAATAATTCCACAATTTTCCAATGGGAAAAAAGGAAAGAAATTGCATAGTGTTTTAAAATTGAACAACACTTGAATTGATACAGCTTCAAATCTATGACCTGAAGCACTTTTCTCCTTGCTTCATTCTAATATTCAACTGATTAGATTAATGGGGAAAAGCTACCATTTTTAGGATAGTCATTTATTCTAGAGAACTTTTTTAAATTCCTCATTTTAAAACAGTACTTGGAGTGAAAAGCAGCAACATATTTGACAGTTACAATTGACCTTAAATTTAGGAAACTACACCTATTATTTCAAATATCTCTAATAATGATTTTTACATACCAAGAGAAATCTCATTGAAGTTGCAAAATACATTATGGTTAATTTTATATGCCAACTTGCCTGGACTATGGTATGCCTACATAGCTGGTCAAGCATTATTTCTGGGTGTGCCTGTGAGTGATTGGAAAGAGATCAGTATTTGAATTGGTACACTAAAGTAAAGCTCACCCTCATCAATGTAGGTGAATACGATCCTATTTGTTCTTTCTGTCTCTCTCTTTTCCTATTGCTTTACATAATAATCTCTAATTTTTCCAGACTTTACTTGCAAAGACTATCTCTCATTAAACACCCTAGACAAACTTTAGCCAAAACCAAATTACCATGTATATGTAAATCAATTTCTGGACATTTTATTAATTTATATATATGTAATATATACATACATATACATTTTTATAATTCTACAATTATTATTATTTTTCTTAGACAAATAGTCAAGGCCTGAATAAAACAAAAAGGTGAAGAAAGCTTATATTTGTTCTCTGCCTGAGCTGGAACACTCATCTCCTGCTCTCAGATATCAGAGCTCCTAGCTATGTGGTCTTTGGATTCAGACCGGGACTTAACATCATTGTTTCCCTTTAGTACTTCCAGTTTTTGGTTGTTTGTGTGGAGACAGGGTCTCACTATGTTGTCCAGGCTAGATTTCAACCCCTGGGCTCAAATGATCCTGCTGCCTCAGCCTACCATGTAGCCTACCAAGTATATATGGAACTGGAACTACACCACAGGCTTTCCTGGGCCTTCAGCTCTCAGAGAGCAGATCATGGGACTTCTCAGCATTCATAATCATTTGAACCAATTCCTCATAATAAATATTTTTCTATTTATCCGTGTACATCCTATTCATTCTGTTTCTGTGGAGAGCCTGTTCTAATACATCAATATGCTAATTAGGACTGTTTCAATGGGAAATGACTGAAAACATAGTACATTCAAGTCTATAAAATAATGGGACATTATTGGCTCATATAACTTGGAAAGCCTGGGTTCGTTAGATATGTTAGTGACTTTTTGGAAAATACAATTTAGTCAGATAATGGGAATGAATCTACCTGAGATATCTTGGTGAAGCTCCATCTATAAAGAAAACTCAGGGACAAAAACCACATATTTTAACATGTTTATTGTAAGTCTGTTTTCATGCTGCAATAAAGACATATCCATGACAGGGTTGTTTATAAAGGAAACAGATTTAATTGACTCACAGTTCTGCATGGCTGGGGAGGCCTCAGGAAACTTACAACCGTGGTGGAAAGGGAAGCAAACACTTCCTTCACGTGGTGGCAGAAGTGTAGAGCAAAGGGGAGAAATGCACCTTATAAAACCATCATATCTTGTGATAACTCACTATCACAATAGCAGTATAGGTGAACCACACCCATGATTTAATTACCTCTGACAAGGTCCCTCCCTGTAGGGAACCAGCCCTACATCACCAGTGGGTACCCCGAATGCAGTGGGACAAAGGAATGAGAAAAACGACAGATTAAGAGAGAAAGTGGGATCAGAGGGCCAACACTATTACTTTGTAGGAGACAGTGAAGGCCCAGACCTCTGATCATCCACACTATTTATTGATTACAATCACTTTGATCTATAGGGTAGGGGTGGAGTGATGGTGGAGTGAATCAGTGAGCTGGAAGTGAATCAGTCTGCCAGAACTGGTGTGTCATTCTAAAGATAGATAACAGTGGCGGTTTGGGAGTTTCACAAAACAAGAACATCTGGTTATCTGTAACCTATTATCTATGTGCTGCTAATGAAACAGGGGCCTTACAAGGAACTTACAGGTCTGGCTAGGTCATAGTGTTACAAAGCGGTTTTGCATCCTTGAGCACAATGTTTATGGTAACAAAGCCGAGGTCACCCTGCACCGGAACATGAGGCATGAAGAGGCCTTCCTCCTCAGAGGTATCCTACTGCCTTCCACAGTTTGTTGTTCCTTGTTTATGTGTTACTCATAAGTAATTTATGTAGGCACTCTGTAAGTCCTTCCTCCTTTGCCGCTTTTCCCAACACCCCCCCTAACATGTGGGGATGACAATTTGGATTACAATTCAAGATGAGATTTAGATGGGGACACAGAACCTGACCATACCATTTATGTTTGTAAGAGACTTTATTTTATAGAAGGACTGGGCTATCTGAATTAAAGACACAGCAGTTATTAGGGAAAAAAAAGGAAAGAAACCCATAGGTTGCTAAAGTTAGTGACAAGCTGTACGTAATTAAAAAACACAGCAGGATTTTTCCGCATTATTATCATATCTGCAAAAATTATCTCACATCTACAGATATCAGTATTTGAAAGGAAAAAAATAAAGTTATGTTTCATAGGGATTTAGAAACTTAGAGAAAACAGCTCAACGCATTATCATTTGGTGACCTATTGATACACCATGACTGTCTTTTCCACGTGTTTCTTTGTAGTAAACCCATTCCCCTCACACCCAGATCATGACAACCATTGGTATACTTTCTGCCGGTGTGATTTTTTTTCTAAAATGTCCAATGAGTAGCACAATTCAGTAGTTATTATTTTGTGTTTATCTTCTTTCACTTTTTATACTACTTTTGAGATTTACCCCCATCTTGCATCTACCAGTAGTTTCTTTCTTTTTTTTTTGAGTAGCATTCTATTGTACTGATGTAACAGTTTATCAATTTACCCATTGATGAACATAACGAATATTTAAGGTTTCTGTATGAATACATCTTTAATAAAGGTAATGGATGCGCACATGCTTTTACTTCTTTCAGATAAATACCCAGTAGCCATATTGCTAGGATATGTAAATGTTACTTAATTTTATAGGAACTTCAAAACTGTTTTCTAAACTGGACACTCTATTTTGCATTCTCTGTGACAACATATGAGTGTTTCAGATGGTCATCTACACTTGGTATTGTCAGTGTTGTGATTTTAGCAATTTTAATATGTGTCCAATGGTATTACATTATGATTTTAACTTACTTTTCACCCGTGACTAATGAGGGTTCCTCAGTAGTGACTCAAAGTTAGTGAAAGAGATTTTCATTTTTCATGTATTCATTGTGGGAATGTTAATTGGAGAAATGTCTGAAATGTCTGTTTAAATCTTTTGCCAATTTTATTATTGGGTGGTTTGTGGTTTGCCTTTTATGACTGAATTCTGGTTGGCAGTACTTTATCACAAATGAAACTCGCAAACGCAGTCTATGGCTTGTGATTTTATTTTCTGAATAGAACCTCTGAAAAGAAGAATTTTTAAAATTTTGATGAAGTTTATCAACTTACTCTTTAATGTTTTGTGGTTACTGAGTCTTATGAAATTAACTCATATTTAATTTCAAAATATATTGTCTTCTAGAGGTTTTATTATTTTTGGTCTTACTTGTAGGTCTATGATCTATCTCAAGTTTAGCTTTACATAAATTAAGTGTTGATGCACTTTCTTGCCTTTCATTTTCTTTCTCTCTCTCTCCCTCTTTTTCTGTTTCTTTTCATAAGAATACCAAATTTTTCCAAACTTTTTTTGGAAAGACCATGTCTCCAAATGAACTACCTGAATAATTTTAGCCAAAATCAAATTACCATATATATGTGGATGGATATCAGAACACTCTATTCTAATTAATACATATTTCTTCTTATACAAATATTCAAGTGTCTTGATTTACAGTAAGCATTGATATCAGATGGGACAAGTCATATTGCTTTACTGTTTTTCAAAATTGTTTTGGCTATCTTGTGAGCTCTGTGCTTTCAAATAATTTATTTAATTAAGCTATCGCATTTTGAGATACTTGTAAATTTACCTGAAGTTGTGAGAAATAACATAAAGATATCCCAAATACTTTTTTATTTTTTTGCTGTTTTGCCCAGGCTAGAGTGAAGTGGCAGAATCTTAGCTCACTGCAACCTCCACCTCTTGAGTTCAACCTATTCTCCTGCCTCAGGCTTCTGAGTAGCTGGGATTACAGGCATCCCCCACCATGCCTGGCTAAATTATTTTGTATTTTTAGTAGAGTGGCAGTTTCACCATGTTGGTCAGGTTGATCTTGAACTCTTGACCTCAGGTGATCCGCCTACCTCAGCCTCCGAAAGTGCTGGGATTACAGGTGTGAGGCACCATGCCTGACCTATCCCATATACTCTTTACCCAACTTCCACCCATGTTAACATCTTGCATAATTCTAGCAAATTCACAAACAGTATATTGGCATTGATGAAAGTCACCAATCTTATGCTAATTTTTGACTTAGTTATATTAACTGATACATGTTCTGGTGTGTGTGTGTGTGTGTGTGTGTGTGTGTGTGTGTGCAGCAGGCGTTTGTATTTAGTGCTATGAGATTTTATCACATACATAAGTTGGTATAATCATTACTGCAAACAAATTCAGAAAAGTTTCATAACCCAAGGGATTTCCTGTGCTACTCTTTGAGAAAATATTATTATTGAAAGGTGCGATGGCTCATGCTTGTAATCCCAGCACTTTGGGAGGCCGAAGCAGGTGGGTCATGAAGTCAGGATTTTGAGTCCAGCCTGACCAACATGGTGAAACCTCGTCTTTACTAAAAATACAAAAGTTAGCGGGGTGCAGTGGCACACGCCTATAATCCCAGCTACTTGGGAGGTTGAGGCAGGAGAATTGCTTGAACCTGGGAGGTGGAGGTTGCAGTGAGCTGAGATCAGGCCACTGCACTCCAGCCTGGGCAACCGAGTGAGGCAAGATTCTGTCTCAAAAAAAAAAAAAAAAAAAAAAGGAAAATATTATTATTTTACATCCATTTTATATGTAAAGGAAAGCTGTGAATATAGAAGAGATAGTTTCTATATACTTCTCACTCAGTTTCTTCAATTATTAACATCTTACATCAGTATGGTATATTTTTGCAGTTAATGAGCCGTATTGATACATTATTATTAACTAAAGTCCACACTTCACCCACATTACCTTAGTTTTAACCTGTTTTTTTTTTATTCCAGTCTCCTGTCCAGGATAACACATTACAGTTATTTGTTGCATTTGTCTACCCTTAGTTCTGACAGTCTTTCCTACTTTCTTTGCTTTTGATGGTCTTCACTGTTTCGAGGAGTTCTGGTCAGTTTCTTTTGTAGTATACTTCCCAAATGGGATTTGACTGATGTTTTTTCTTATAATTGAACTGAGTTTATGGATCTTTATGAGAAAGACCACAAATGTTAAATGCCATTTTCATCACAATATATCAAGAGTTATCCCTGTTGATGTTGGCCTTGATTACCTGGCTGCTGAGGTAGTGTTTGTCAGGTCTCATCACTGTAAAGTTACTCTCCCCTCACTCCTCTTTCATATCTATTGTATGCTTTAGAAGAAAATTAATATGAGCATCTCACAGTTAAGAAGTGAAGAGTTATGTTCCACTTTCTTGAAGTCAAGGAATCTACATGAGTGTTTCTGATTCATTTGATTCTAATATATGAATTATCTTACCAAACTCATAGCCAAATATAATTCTCAATACTGATTATTTTTTCATAGTTCAATGACTCCCTCTCTCAGTTTAACGGCATTGCTTGAGTAGAGAAGCTCCAAGCTTAGTTTCATCTCCGCCAGCAAAATGAATCTTTGTCTTCAAAAGTTTTTAAATTCTTTATTATTATTATTATTTTTTGGATCTTAGAAGCATAGCTTTTTTTTTTTTCAAATCTCCAGCTTTCTGTACTGATATACTACTACTTTTTTCTTTCTGTTTCCAGATGATATAGTCCTTTCCTGAACTCATGTATTTTCTGATACCATATTAAACATAACCAGTAATGACCAAAGGCACAGTTTTATGATTTTCTTTTTGAATCTGTTCTTCTGGAGCCCCAGGTTCCATAATCATGCTTTCTGCCTTTCAAGTTATTATAGGCAACCAATTCATTACTTCCTATGTTAATTTTGCCAAACTATCACTTGCTCAGTAAGCCAATGTCATACAACTTAATTTTTTTATTATTGTAGAATGCTACTTCAAAGGACCTTTGTTGGCATTCCCCACAGTAGGTTAACTGCTGAAGAAACAGCTCCAGATTTCCATACTTGACACTTCAAAAGTTTACTTCTTGCTCACACAATAGCCCAGTATAGGTATTCCAATGTCATACAACTTAATTTTTTTGTTATTGAAGAATCCTACTTCAAAGGACCTGTATTGGCATTTCCCATCGTACGCTAACTGCTGTAGAAACAGCTCCAGATTACAGTGGTTGATACATCAAAAGTTTACCTCTTGCTCACACAATATCCCAGTATAGGAATTCTAAAGCAGGACAGATAGGTTTAACATATATTGTTAGACAGTAATGATTGAGATATGGGGCTTAGAGACTATGAGATTGCTGAATTAACTACCAGATTTCTGGCTTCCCACCTGGATTTCTAGCAATGCCCTTTACTAAGTGAGAAAGCTCAAGAGTTGGATCAGGTTTTAAAGGAGTGAACATGAATAAGGTGTATGCATGTTGAATTTTAAGGGTCACTGACATGTTTGAGAATTGTATAAAAAGGCAGTTGCATAAATGACACAAAGAGAAGTCTGGGTTCAAGATGCATAATATTATTTGCCCATGTGCTTAACCTAATTGTGTGCTTCTAGCTGAAGAAGGCACATGTTTCCGTTTGCTTGTGTTATTATTATTATTGTTATTATTATTATTTCGCCAAGGAGGTGAAATTGAAAGGATAGAGGGGCAAATAAATATATGGTATTTGTGTTGGGAAATATTTTAAGATGGTCTCTAAGACTCTCACTGTTGGTATATCCGTGATTAAGTTGCATTCTATGACAGCAATTAAGGGGATGTTCAGTTGTGATTAAGGCTTTAATCAGTGCGACAGAGTTAACAATCGATTAACCTGAATAGGTTTTGCCTACTCTATTGATCCCTATAAAAGGGCTTAGACCTTTCCAAATTCAAGGATGCTTTTCTGTTCTTCTCGAAAAAGCACACTAGTTTGAGTTCCATAGGTACAAGGCGTGAATTCTGCTAGTAATCACATGAGCCTGGGAGAAGACCTTGAGCTTCAAGTGAGATCAGAGAAGTGACAAATATTTTTAACTGCAGCTTTGTGACAGATAAGCAGAGGAGTTAGGTAAACTATTCCTGGTCTCCTGACTCATTAACATAAGGAGATAACAATTTTCTGGTCCATAAGTATATCATTGTTTTATAGCTATAGAATGTAAAAATAGCATTTATAAGTGTTATTAAATGATGAAACCTGTAATTTTAGTGGAATTAAAAGAAAAATAAAAGCAAATAAACACTCACAATATACAGTTAGAGGGATTAATGTACTTTTCATCAAAGTAAAGTTGAAGTACCGTTACTTTAATATACATAAAAAGGACAATGCAGTTAAAATGGTGATATTTTAATGCAACAAATTTCTGCAGTCAAGATTGACCTGAATCAAAGTGCACAAGTAATTAGAGGAGATTGAAAGAGAAGTTCATTAAATATAAAGAACTGAAAAAATGACCTAGGTTTTTGGATAAGCCATCCACACTGATGTCCAAAGGACCTAATAGTAACAAGTCATTCTGGGAAGCAAGAAATGGTGCCTGGCGTTAAAACTCATCAAACAACTACACACAAGAGACTGGGAAGTAGATGAGTAACAGTGATGACAGCAGTGAAGATTGACATTAGGCTCAAAGGAGCAAGAGTTTTTCTGAGAAAGTGATCAAGTACTTCTCTGGAAATCTTCCTTCTGCTTCTACTAGAAATCTCCCTTGGGAAGTGAGAAAATAATGAATGCTTATTTCATGGTGGTGGTTTTGGATTCTAAGACATCAAAAGCCAGCCAGATTTCCAAAAAAGCAAAATGACCAAAAGGTGGAGCATGCAGGGAATTCCTAGATCGTAAAACAAGAGTTTGATAAAACACCATCACTGAGTTTAGAAGGGAAGGTAGAAGACAGTAGAATCGTCTTTCAGGACATAAGATAATAAGAGAATATTCATTTGGACATTAAAAAGAAGAATGTAGGAATATGAGGAATGATGAATTTAAATCTGAAAATGTTGTGGTTGGGAAATATGCACTTGAGTCAGGTTCAACTGAGTAATTTGACCTTCAATAATGAAATATCAGTGATCTGCTAGCAAACAAATGTAAATATAGCTTCAAACTGAGAGGTCTTTCTAAGCATCGAAGCAAAGGAAAATAAATCAGACTGTGGAACTTCTGGTTTATTGAAAGAGAAGTTCATTACATATAAATAACTTTCTAAGTTCTTTATATTTGTGGAACTGTAAAGTTAAAAATAAAAACTTTATATAAAACTCTCCATAAACAGATTTAAAAAGAAAATTTTAAAATGGACATGGTAAAAAGATTTACTATTTGTATGAGAAGGATAAAGATCATTTTAATATATTCCAAAACAAAAAAATCACTGAATGATAAAAAGTAAACTGAGAGTAGACTAAAAAACAATTCTCATACCCCAAAATATGAAGTATTGAAGTCATAAGAATTCAAAGAATTAAAAATTAAACTAAAATAATTTTATTTGATAGTCATTTTTAAATGACAATGCATACATATTATATTTGTTATCTAATATTGCATAAAACATTGCCACAGACATGGCAGCATAAAACAACACAATTTATTATTTCAAACTTTCTGTGAGTCAAAGCTCCAGGCCAGGGTCTCTACCTGGGGGTCTCTGTTTGGGGTCTCAAAAAGCTGAACTGAAGGAGCTGGCTGGCCTGCCTGTATTCCTCATGCGATTTTTGGAAGAGTTTATTTTCTTGCAGCTGTAGGACTAAGGTTTCCGTGTTCATGTTAACGTCAGCTGGGGACACTTTTATCTCCCAGAGGCCGCCCTCAGTTCTTTGTCATGTGCGCCTGTGGGCAGTTCACAACGTGACTCTTGACTTTTCTCTGTGCCAGCAGAACCTTTTTGCTCTGATTTCTTCTTTCCCTCCCGACAGCTATGACAGAGACTTCTATCACAAAATACAATCACAAGAGTGACTATTCCGTCACCCCTTGTCACATAGTATAACCTGATCAAGGGAGCCACTACCCCATCATACCCATAGGTTACGTTGGTGCTCAGGTGCAGGGGCTATGCAAGAGTTTTATATTTTCAGATTTTTGGCAGTGTGCTGTGGCTCTAGTCCATAATCCCAACACTTTGGGAAGCTGAGATGAGTGGATCATGAGGTCAAGAGATCAAGACCAACCTGGCCAACATGGTGAAACCCTGTCTCTACTGAAAATATAAAAATTTGCTGGGCGTGGTAGTGCATGCCTGTATTCCCAGCTACTCAGGAGGCTGAGGCAGGAGAATTGCTTGAAGCCAGGAAGCAGAGGTTGCAGGGAGCCGAGATCGTGCCACTGCCCTCCAGCCTGGCAACAGAGCAAGACCCCATCACCAAAAAAAAAAAAAAAAAAAAAAAAGCAGACTTTTTTTTTTCTGAAGAGATAATCTGCTAGAGCGCTGAATGAAGTGCTTTGTGAAATGATAAACAAGATTTTTTTAAAAAGTGTTCAAGAATAGGTGATTTATTATATAGATTCATACAATACAGTAAATGAAATATTTTAAATAAATATTGGATAATGCCAACTAAAGAAGAAATTATTTAAATAATGTGTGCATTAATTTTGCAAATGAAAATACTAGTGAATGGATACTCTATTTGGCTGTAATAATGATTATTTGTTTAAATCTTTTTTATTTTTTCTAGACAAAAATTTTTTAATGTTATAATTATTACTGGTTGATGCCATATTAATAAGATAGCTTAGCTGTAATCGCACAAAATAAAATGTATTTTTACATTTCATATATGTATCCATGCACTCATTATATTTCTAAGTAATTATAAAAAATATATAATTTATTATTGCTTAGAAATAATTTTAATTGAAAAACACTAAGATATTGGCCATTCACATTTGTAATACTTCAGAAACTCTATGATTATATAAATTGCCAAAAATGTAAATTTTAAGTTTTGGGGTGAATTAAGGGCAAAATCCTTGGTAGAACTTTATTAATACCTCAGAAACAGAAAGCTCTTAGTATTTCATCTTTTACAAATTCCTTGATGTTCTCCATTATAAATATTTCTTATAGCAAATAGAGTTTTGCATGATATAGATTTGTACATAATAATCATCTTAATGCATATTGGAGAAACAATCTGTTGACTAGTACTCAAGTATAAAAATTTTGAAATTTAAATAATTGTTTTGTCTTTCCCATAAGAAATTAATTTACTCTAAATTGATGCCTTCATTTATAACATTTAAATATAAAAAGCACAAAATTTGTATAATATTTTCTTTGGTGGCTTTCTAAAATAATATTAGAACAGAGTATTATTAAAGATAAAGACTTAAAATTTATTTTTGACTTTGGTTATTAGGTATATTTTGAGTTTGTGTTGACCAGATGGATTATAGTACTCATTAAACTGCTGAACAGAGAAATGGGAATATGCCTTGATGATAATGTTTTGTATCATGCTTAACATCTGCATTTCTAATTTGTCTTAATTATGTACATATACGATTTGGTCAATGTTTTGCATTTCAAAAATCCTTTCTAATTTCAAATATATCTGATATTCATAAGAGCAATTATGTATTTAAATGAGACAATCATTGTCTAACTGGCATATTTCAATTTCCACTGAGATGTGCCAATTAACTAGAATCCACTGTAGACCATAATATCTCCAACAGAGAATTTATGGACTATCAGCTAAGCACAGCAGTTTTGAAGCAGCATATCCTAAAGTTTATTTCTGGAAATGGCTTTCACCAAGGGGATTTGTGCTGAAATGCATAAATTGCACTTAAACTAAAATGTATATCATCATTCACTGTGCTTTGTTCACCTGTATATTCCATGTCCTTTTGTTTTCTTCAAGTATATGTAATGGAGTTAGGGTGTTGGAATAATGTTCAATCATCACATTACAATTTAATATATTAAGAACATTGTGCCAACTTCTCCAGGTGCCTGAGAAGCGAAGCAAGATGTTGTCTTCCCATTCTTAAAAACACTCAAACCACTGATGATTCTGTTTATCTATCTATTATCTACCTATCTAGCTTTCCATCTATTTATCTATCTATATAGCTATCTACATATCTATCATCTATTTACCCTATGTATGGCTGTTCATGATTAACTGTGACAATAATTTACATGGGATATTAGAATTATTGTATTTTAGATAAGATTGCCCAAGTTTTTTTTTTTATCTTAAGATGGATACATTGAAATATTTACTTAAACCAGTACAAAATATCAAATTTACCAATTCATAAAGTAATAAATATTTCAAATTTAATGTAAAGGGAGACTGATATGATTTGGTTGTTTCCCCACCCAAATCTCATCTTGAATTTCCATGTGTTATGGAAGGGACCCAGTGGGAGGTAAGTGAATCATGAAGGTAGGTCTTTCCTGTGCTGTTCTCTTGATAGTAGATAGGTTTCCAGAGATTTGATGGTTTTGAAAAACGGCAGTCTCCCTGCACAAGCTCTCTCTCTTTGCCTGCCACTATCCACGTAAGACGTGACTTGCTCCTCTTTGCTTTCCACCATTATTGTGAGGCCTCCCCAGCTGTGTGGAACTGTGAATCCAATTAAACCTCTTTCTTTCATAAATTATCCAGTCTTTGGTATGTCTTTATCAACAGCATGAAAACAGATTAATACACTAACTTATCCCATGGCCCTAATAATTATAATCTATATTTTATTGAGACAATCAATCATGTTTGCTGTATAGATTTATAAGATGCCTAATGTCAGTTTTTGCCATCATATTTTGGTACTTCTTGGTTTCTGTATGTCTTTCTCTCATGAATTTTACTTCTTTTTCTTCTTTGTATAAAAGATTACCTATATTTTTGTTAAATTTTTGTGAAGATAGCATAGCCAAGCATTTCTCATTTAAAATAGTTGCTTTAAAAATCTTTTTAAAAACTTGATCAAAATTTAAATTAATATAAGTAACTTCTTTAATTGGGATATATACCAATCTTTACTTTTGTTGTCATTGCTTCTTTTTTCATTTTTTATATACTGAAAACTTGCACTAAAAATACCATGCAAAATAGTAGTTTATATAAAGAATGCTCTCATGTATAAACACTGAATTCCAATTTGGAATTTTGTCTTTTTAACATTATATTTCATATTATACTAGCATGACTTTGATAAGTTTAGTCATTGCTTTATACTAACAATTTATATTGAGTATTATGACCTCATTTTGAAGGATTGTAACTGTTAGTGTTGATTTCTGAGTCTCACCTCAAGAATTTCTTATCTATACTCTTAAAATCAAGGGGTTTGAATTTGAACATTTTAGAATTATACTTTGAGAAACTTTGAGCTATTCGTATGTAGGCACAAAATAATCCTAAATCTGTAATCACCATTCACATATTTATGAACACAGAGTGACTTTAAATTAAAGCAAGCATTCAATAAAAATTCATCATTTTCAGATGATCTTGATGTTCTTGAACTTCAGACTAAGAAAACATCAGTTCCCTTAAATATTTATCTGACCTGTACTTTTCACTGCAACCTCTCTGTCTGGACCCTCGCTCTGCTTATACATAAGAAGCTGTGCAACAAGATGTGACATGTTTGTAAGAACATTTCTAAAGATAGGCCATGCTGTTTGGAAAACTGTTAACACAAACCCATAATGAGGAAATATCTAAGTAAACTACTACTCTGGAAGTCACACATTTAAGAGGTAACTACAAAAAGCTTCTTTCACAATTAAACTTAGAACTTAAAAAATCCCAATACAAGTTTTGGTGAAAACTAAGCTTTGGATTTTAAGAGTGGACATGGTAACACTTTGGCCTTTCTTTCAAAACCTGAACTTACCTATGCAACTTGTTTGCAAATAAGTTCTCTGAAACTTTTATTTTAATTACATCAGTGTACCCTAAAATATTTCTGATCTTTTTAGTTCTTTACATACCTGGAATTTTACATTTAGTCTTTACAAGATAAATCTAAAACACTAGCTTAAATTTATCTTCTTTAGGGTACATTTTAAGATGCTTTTTCTCCTCATTTATGCTTTTTCAGGAAGCAAATCCTGAAAATATGTTCAGAAAAGGCACAAGGATGACAGAAGCAAAGAGTCAGATTCAGAAAGACAGATTTGAAGATTCTAGCTTTGGAGATGGAGAAGGGGCCATAAACCAAGGAATTCAGGCAGGCAGCCTCTACAAGGTAGAAAACCTAACAAAATGGATTCTTACTGAGAGCCTTTAAAAGAAACCAGCTTGGAGAGATCCAAGATGGCTGATTAGCAAAAGCTCAGGATTGTAGCTCCCAGTGAAAGCACAGAGAGCAAGTGGACACCACAGTTTCAGATGAATTTCTGTTGCCCACAAACTGGGTGCTACCCAGCGGAGGAGACACACGGGTCAACAGCACTACTCTTTTGGCCGGCGCAGCTGTTTTGCCAGCTCCCAGGTGTGGCGTGGCGCTTCTCAGTGCGGAGTATATGGGACTGGGTTCCCTTTGAGTCAGGATCGGCCGGTCCCATCCCCACAAGGAGAACAGCAATTGGAAGCGCTGAGGACTGAGAGTTTCACAGTAAGCACAGCTGAACCCAGGAAGGCCTAGCTCTGTGGGGAAAGGGTGTCCACCGAAGGAAAACTAAGAAACATAAAAAACTTCATCACCTACAAGCCAGATGTCCACTCAGACTCAATCTGAAAGTCAGCAATTACAAAGATGACAGGTGGATAAATCCATAAAAATGGGAAAAAAACAGTGCAAAAAGGCTGAGAACACCCGAAATCAGAAAGCCTCTCCTGTTACAGGGGATCGCAGCTCCTCATCAGCAAGAGAACAAGGACTGATGGAGAATGAGTGTGATGAACTGACAGAATCAGGCTTCAGAAGGTGGATAATAAGAAACTTCTGTGAGCTAAAAGAACATGTACTAACCCAATGCAAAGAAACTAAGAACCTTGAAAGAAGATTTAATGAAATGCTAA